>CAXITT010000176.1:496664-521326 GCA_964033795.1 Lymnaea stagnalis
GTGCTGTGGGTCATGTCCTATCCCATGGTGCTTGGGGTCATGCCATATCCCATGGTGCTGGGGTCATGCCATACCTCATGGTGCTGGTAGTCATGCCATATCCCATGGTGCTGGGGGCCATGCTATACCCCATGGTGCTGGGGGTCATGCCATATCCCATGGTGCTTTTACCGCCCTGCAGAATCCTCCCCAACGCCATGACTCCCCCTCTAAGTTAACATTTGTATTTAAGTTAAATTCACTCTTGTTGCCAACTTTAGCTTCATTATAGACTTACAAATACAAATAGCGAATTAATGATGTACTTGTGCATTTATATATTGAGTAGTATACACATTTTTTTTTTGCAAAGAATAGGACCTACTTGACTTGTGTTAGTTTCAGTAGCTGATAATCATATCTGCCCAAGACTTTCCTTCTACCTTCTTGGGCTTAGTTTAGCTTAGCGGATAACCGGATTGAAACAAATGAATTAATTGTCGTCTTTTAAAAGCAATTCACTTAATATAAAATAGTGTCTGTTCGTGTGCGTGTGTGAGGGGGGGGGGGGATAGATAGCCACAGGTCCGGTTTAACCATTAGGCGAACTAGGCGGCCGCCTAGGGCGGCAAATTTTTATTAATTAAATAATTAGTGGGCGTGGGGGGACGCAGTGCGACAGGTTCGCTTAGGGTGCCAAATACTCTGGCGCCGGCCCTGGGTAGCCAAATGTCATTTAAAAAGGTTTGAGAACACTTGATCAATACAAGTCAAAGGTAAAACCGTTGTGTTTCTCCGGTTAGTCTAGTTGCAAACGCGGTTACTGCTTTGTTAGGGAGATTTGCGATCAAAGAGGGGAGTATTTCATTGTAACTCTCAAAACAGCCCAAATTCTCTCCCCCTTTAAATGATGATATATTTTCAATTGACGATGGGCCACACGGTGTGAAAAAAATTATCAAACAAGAATTAATCACATTAGTGGAAAAATATTTATTTTTCATTAAAAATTGTTGCTGATAAATAAAAATGATATAAATATTGTTTATAGAAATGTTTAAATGCCATGTTGCTAAGTACGAAGTTGACATTCTAAATGCCATGTTGCTTAGAACGATGTTGACATTCTAAATGCCATGTTGCTAAGCACGATGTTGACATTCTAAATAAGTCAAATAATTGCATATTAAAAAAAAGTCAACAGCCAAGTCAAGTAGACAGCCGCCAACTGGTGACAACCAAAATATGACAACCATCTGACAACCCAACCAACGGATAACTCATCACATGGACAGGCGTAAGAAGAGGAGGATGTGCAGTGACGCATGAAAAGAGGGGGGGGGGCGGCCCGCCACGGGCGGTACTTTTGTCTTCATTTCGAGGGGAGGCATCGTTGGAAAACTGGATAAATTTTTCTTGGAAGGGAGCGTCAAAATTCTAGGTCTGTCCAGGGTGGCAGTAACCCTACATAGCCTACTGAGGAGGGGGGTGGAAGTTTAGGTACTACTAAGGTAATTTTGGGGCGGCCATTTCGGTACCCTTTTGAAAATCCTTGATATTAACTTCCCTTTTGTTCTTGTGTTTCTGGCTGGGTGTGTGGCAAAATCTTCGGACGGCTAATTGGCCCACTTCCCGTTAACCTATCGAGCTGAAACTTGGCATATAGACTCGTTTCCGATGACAACACATTCTCTCACAGTTTTCAATCCCACCCCAACCCCTCAAAATCCGTTTTTCCTGGTTTATCAAGGGGAAGACGAGGGAAATATGAGGACACTGATTTTACCAAATAAAATTCCCGATAACTGCGCTGAATGAGATTTTTAAAAAAATCTTAAGCGCGTTTGGTACATAATATTTTATTTTGTTTCTTCTGAAATAATTTAATAGGCGAAATAAATCTGCGGTTTAAACGCGGGTTGGTCATTAAATTAAAGCTTAGTTCAAGTGCGCATTCTGTATGGAATGTGTTTTTTTAAACTTAAATTAGGGGCGGCAAAAGGAAGGACCACGCCGGGCGTCATGAACTCTAGCTACTCCACTGGATAAAAAATGTCATTTTGCAAACAAAGGAGAATCAGTGCCATGTTCATGAACTAATATTTTTACACTTGCAAGCAAAAGCAACCACCCCGGGTGCAATCCGCACAGGGCGCCAAAATCGTTATTTATCATGCAAAGTATGTGGGTTTTTATGGAAGAGGGTCCTTAAATTCAGACTTAACCCCTGGCACACCATTTGCCTTCCCGGTCCTGCTTCTTTACGCAATGGAATATTCGGTGAAACGATACTGATTTCCATTTTTTAAAAAAAAAAATGGATTTTAACCTTAAAATGGCCAGTGGGAGGACACCACACTCTCTCTCTCTCCCCCCCCCCGCACCCCCATCGCAAAAAAAAAAAAGAAGGGTCGTAATCCAAAGGTTTGTAAGCCGTTGATTACTATATTATTATCCCCCCCCCCCCCAACCAACTTACTAAAAGCCAGCAATAACTTTGTGTCGAGCTTGTAATACTGTATACTGAACTGTATATTTTATTATCTATCTTTTTAAGTTTTACATTTCTATTTCCCGTATATTTAGTAAAAAGTTTTTCGTATGTCGCCTTTTGATTTGGCTTTACGAAAAAAAAAATAATAATAACATTAGTATATCCTTTTTTTTTAATGAATCAATTCATGCGTTTCTGTTTGGATTTTTTTCAACACAATTCGAATTCTTTCATTTCAAAACGGTCTGACGGAAACAATAACTTAAATTTTCTATAATATTTTTGTATTTCGTTTAATTTTAATTTATTTGTTAATTACAGAGCTAAATGTGCAGTAAATAAAAAATGTGTAATTAGTATCCAATATTAATATTCAATATTCCCCCCCCCCCCTTTAAACAGAAAATAAGAATACACATTTTAAAATNGGATCATAACTTCATAAGCATGTGAATGTGCTTAATTTAAGTATTCGGCTCGGCTAATTCATCAACAATGTCGATAATGAACAAAATAATTTAAAATTAAAACAGTATTCTCAGTAGTAATAGTCAATAGTAAATAGTCTAATAGTAAGTGAAGTAAGTGTTCTGTTCTTTAAAAAATAATGTATGCGTGTAGCCTAACACTATACACTATAGATAGACTATTGTCACTATACACTGTCCTTAAATTTTTAAATACTACATATATATGGGGGCATCCATAAATGACGTCACAGTAAAAAAAAAAAGGGGGGGGTGTGGGTCAGATTTTTGTGACGATGTGTGACGAGGGAGGGGGGGGGGGCCCTCAAGCTATGTGACATCACATGAAAAGCAGAACTTGTAGTAAAGAATTTCACTTCATAACACTGAATTACAGAGGTTTTTTACATTATTAAAAAACAAAAAAACAATTATAGCCTAAATATTTCATTTTAAAACTACTGTCACTGAGAGAATCAGCGCGAGGTCTGAAGAATGGCCTCTGATCAAGTTACAGGATGCCCAGTAGTGGGAGAATCGGAATGTAGTTACAATGACAGTCGTGAGAATTTATGGCTAAACCTGGACAGAAGAAGTGGGATGGAGCAGAAAAAAAGGTTGACCACGGGCAGGGAGGAGGGGGGTATCTTAGTAAAAGCTCTAGAGCAGGGATTCTTAATCTTTTTTTGCAGCGTTGCAGGCCCACTCCAATTTACAAATTCCTTCCCCAACCGTATACATTAGGCCTACATTGTAACAATAAAATTTTAAATAATTAAATAATTTAGTTATCGTAGTTTTATTTCTTTAATTAACTTTTTATAAACAGGGGAAAAAATTACCAATACACACAATGCACCAATGAAATTTACCATTGACTGCTGCTAATCAAAATACATATTTAAAAATTTTTTTTTTTAAAAGCAACAACAACTAGCAATTGCAGCAAATAGAATCAGTGGCGTATCTAGGGTTGATATCACCCGGTCCGGTAAGCTCATGGTGTCAACAACCCCCCCCCCCTTTTTTTTTTTTACGATGTATTTCTTCTTGTTAAACTTAGTCCAAAGTATAAGAAATACAAGAAAAACAAAAAATTAATTGAAAGTCAAGAGGTAAATGTATTTAAGAACTGCAACGTTCTTAGAATCGCCCATTGTTATCATAGGATAATTTTATTTCTCAGAATTTAGATAAAAATAGCTTCCTGCCGCTTACAAAAATTGCCAAACACTTCATTCGGCTATGAAATATGTTCAAATGGTGTGTTTCTGACCTAATAATAAGGTAACCTAATTGCTAACGCATCAACCTTGAAATTTTAATATTAACGAAATAAACACGCATTTTGATTGGTTACATGGGTGGAAATGTACGTGTCATCTGTTATTCTTTTACAAATTTCGGTTAGACCGATCAGTGTGTGCTCTGTAATTATGCTATCTTTCAATTTGGTGTCACCCCTTGAGTTTGCCTTAGATGGTGTCAGCCGGTGTGGTCCGCAACCCCCTAGCTACGCCACTGAATACAATTTTTTGGTCTCCCGCACCTCAAGGCTGGGGAGGTACTTTTACCCCTGTTAAGGAACCACTGATCTAGTGAAATGTTTATGACATGGGTGCAGTAATTTGATATCCATGGGAGGTGAATTTCTTAAGGGTTTGAAAAGGACAGTAGTGGACACAGGGACTTTTAAAAGGGGGGGGGGTGCAGAGATTTGTGACGTTATATTTGAGGGGGGTCTAACTTTTTGTGATGATTTGTGACGATGGGGGGGGGGGGGTAAAAAATCGGCAAAATTTGCGTGACGTCATTTATGGATGGCCCCTATACTTATATACTATATTAATTTATAGAGGTACTTTTACCCCTGTTAAGGAACCACTGATCTAGTGAAATGTTTATGACATGGGTGCAGTAATTTGATATCCATGGGAGGTGAATTTCATAAGGGTTTGAAAAGGACAGTAGTGGACACAGGGACTTTTAAAAGGGGGGGGGGTGCAGAGATTTGTGACGTTATATTTGAGGGGGGTCTAACTTTTTGTGATGATTTGTGACGATGGGGGGAGGGGGGTAAAAAATCGGCAAAATTTGCGTGACGTCATTTATGGATGGCCCCTATACTTATATACTATATTAATTTATATTTAAAAAGTCTCACTAATACTAGGCATTAGGCCACATATTTTAGATATTTTTATCCACTAATCACATAAAAATGTCCCCACTCTAGTCTTTCACGTTTTAAACTTTTTTTCAGGAAATATTTATAATTTATAATACTTTAATAGAACAATGCCTCTGAAATATGTGTCAGCCCCTTATCCTGGCCATTGAACTGTACCGGGTACATGATTTGATGATTTGGATAAATGACAATGTCCTTAATTTCAAATAAAATGGTATTCAATAATTTCCCCTATCAGATCACTATCCAACTTCATGATTCATTGAGTTTGAGTTTGGAGGTATGGGTATGCTCATGTAAATGTGCTTTTAACTGCATTTTCAGACATTACTGTAAAATATATTTTGAAAGAAAATCTAATTGGATTTAAATTACGGTTTTTCATATAAAAATGAACACATCCTCTTTCCTCCCACTGAAATGTGTTTGGGGTAGGCAGTTAAATACATTATTTTATTAGTTTTAAAACTATCTATTTACTATAGGCCTATACCAATTTAAAGAGTGTAACCTATTTGAACTTTGAGAGATTTATATACTCATCATAATATTCACCCACCACCTCTGCAACCTATTTTCTGCTGCCTAATTTATTCAGTTTTATCAAGCAATTCTCCTAATAATTCCATCAGGCACATTTTGCTTAACCTGAATTTGAACAATATATTCTAATAGTTCGTAGCTTATTTCCATATGTTTAAAGAATATGGTTATGTATATTTACATAAAATATAAACCAAATTTAAATCTGTAACATAATTGGGTTTGGAGATACTGATATGAAATGTAACCCCCCCCCACCCCCATCCCCCACTTTAAAAAAACAACTAAAAGTACAAATTTCAATCACCCTTGAAATGTAAAAAAAACAAAGTGGTAAAATAAATAGTTCACATATTTATTTTATATTAACCACATAGTTTTCCCAAAAATTGAAAAATATTGCTTGATAAGCATTTTCCTATTTTAACTATTTTTTTACATTAAGTTCCTTTTTTTCTGTAATAATTGTATTAATTTATTTTTTAAAATTTTTTGGACTGAAAAAAATTACAATTTATCAAATGTTTAATTTAATAAGCTTAATTTGTGTGTGGTGTGTTAAATTACTAAGTTAAAAATCAATTTAATTATAATTAAAAAAAAAAAAAATTAAAAAAACACCATCAGTTTTGTAAAGTGGTTAAAATCCCCCCAAAAAGGTTACTGCTGGTGATTTTCAGGCCGTTTAAGCCATTATAATTTATTTGGATTTAATCATTAGACCATACGATCCTCATAACTTAAAGTGACACTATAACAATGGTTTGATAATAACGAGATAAAAAGCATTTTAAAATTTTAATTTTAACTATATTTATAACAGAATGCCTTTTATTTCAAATACAATCTCACATTGAGGTTTATACTAAATAAACACAGATGACAGTGTTGTGTACATCTCCTTTTATTAAGACACTTTGGGAAAACCCTAAGATCCGGTATCTTAATGTTGCTGTCAATCTGATATAAAAATATTTTTTTTACTTAACCTTCAAATTGTTATGTACCCTTGTATGGTTTTAAAAATTTAATCTGTTTTAAGATTTAGCTCGCGAAATGAAAATTATGTAACAAAGGACTGAAAACAAGTATAGGCCTACTGGTTGTTGAATTATCCAAAAATAATTTAATTCAATGTCAAACCCCCATTTCTGTCCATGTGATACTAATGCCTTTAATTTAGAGAATGGACACTGGAAATTTTGGATGCGACCACAGCACTCTGTCATGCAACATTAACAACATTATCTATAGTGAGCCAGTTCAATGTTCATACATGAACACCTCTATCATACAACAATATTTCCTATGGTTAGTGAGACAGTTCAATGTTCATACATGAACACCTCTATCATACAACAATATTTCCTATGGTTAGTGAGACAGTTCAATGTTCATACATGAACACCTCTATCATACAACAATATTTCCTATGTTTAATGAGCCAGTTAAATGTTAATACATGAATACTCAATCATACAACAATAATATTTCCTATAGTGAGCTATTTTAACACATGAATCACTCTATAAAACAAGAATGCTTTTTCTTGTTGTGAGCTATTTTAATGCATGAACCACTCTGTCATAAAACAATAATATTTCCTATGGTTAGTGAGTCAGTTAAATTTTAATACATGTACCCCTCTATCAAACAACAGGAACAACATTTTCTCAAATAAGTTATTTGCTTCTACGGCTGCAATTGTTCTCAAACTCAACCTGAGAAGTACCCCTAAGTATCTCCAATGGCAGAAGAATCAGAACAAGAAAAAAGAGAAAAGAATTATAAAATTAATGAGTATATGGTCAAGGCAACCGATATGACGGACGCAATGAGAGATCAGTCAGTGAGAATTATCTCCAGCAATGTCAGGTACTACAAAGAACCACAGGTATGGACAATGAACACCATATGTTCAAATTAGTTTTTAACAATTGATTGAACTTTTTAATGCAAAACAAACAATTATACATACAATATTGCCAGTTGAACAACTGGACAGTAGTGGCATGCAAACAATTGTACAGCATCTGCATTTCAAAAGTTATTTATTTTTGGCATTTCAACAGTTATTTATTATTTGCATTTCAACAGTTATTTATTATTGGCTTTTCAACAGTTATTTCTTATTTGCATTTCAACAGTTATTTATTATTGGCATTTCAACAGTTTTTCATGATGGCAGTAAAAAATACAATGTACCGTATTGGCAGTTGATCAGCCAATTCAATGGCATCGGTGTCAACTCCTATGTTCTACTGGATTGGTTAATTCGTTAAGTTCTTTCACACGTTGAAATATGTAATACTAATATTGAATAAACTCAGGTCCTTTAACATAATTAATGTAACTTAAATATCTCATTATTAACATAATGCATATAATCATATAGCGCAGCTCGCTATCAGACATAAATAAAAAACATCCTACTTCTACAAAGTTCCATAGGCATTGGGACTGCTGCATGACTAAAACTTATGTCACAGTCTAGAGTCTAGACTCTAGACAATAGGTCACAATCAGCATATAAATAGGTCACACAGTCAAGCAAGGGAAGAGCCTTCACACAGTCAAGCAAGGGAAGAGCCTTCACACAGTCAAGCAAGGGAAGAGCCTTCACTAACTATTAAACCTCTCAAAAACTCACACGTGCTAATGAAACATAATAAATAATAATATTCAATCGCAACAATAATATGGAACTCCCATACTCGACAATCGCAGTGGAATATAAAATAAGGAGCCTACATAATATAGGATTTTGGATAAATATTGGTCCACATTACTGGGATTCAAAAAAGCTCTTTGTGTCATTACTTCTCTTCGTTTCATTACTTCTCTTTGTGTCCTTACTTCTCTTCATGTCATTACTTCTCTTCATGTCATTACTTCTCTTTGTGTCCTTACTTCTCTTCATTTCCTTACTTCTCTTCGTGTCATTACTTCTCTTCATGTCATTACTTCTCTTCGTGTCATTACTTCTCTTCGTGTCATTACTTCTCTTCGTGTCATTACTTCTCTTCATGTCATTACTTCTCTTCATGTCCTTACTTCTCTTCATGTCCTTACTTCTCTTTGTGTTCTTACTTCTCTTCGTGTCATTACTTCTCTTCGTGTCATTACTTCTCTTTATGTCATTACTTTCATTCACTTTAAAAAATAGAAAACCTGCATTTTTAAAAATGACACTATGGAATTGAAGTTTTTTTTAAAAATATGACTTTACTTGATTGTTGGATAAAAAAAACGAAGTGTTCCGAGTTAAGCTTGCCCAGGGCACCAGCAACCGTAGGGCCACCCCTACTCATTTATAATGTGGTTCTCAGAATATTTATAGCAGATAGAAAAGCCATTATAGTTATACAAATGGCTCTTTGCATTGAAAATAAAGTTGCCAACTCCTGGACCAAATGGAGTGGAGTTGTTTGAGTTGTGCCAACTCCTGGACCAGATGGAGTGGAGTTGTTTGATTTGTGCCAACTCCTGGACCAGATGGAGTGGAGTTGTTTGAGTTGTGCCAACTCCTGGACCTGATGGAGTGGAGTTGTTTGAGTTGTGCCAACTCCTGGACCTGATGGAGTGGAGTTGTTTGAGTTGTGCCAACTCCTGGATCAGATGGAGTGGAGTTGTTTGAGTTGTGCCAACTCCTGGACCTGATGGTGTGGAGTTTTTTAAATTTAGCCAACTTGTTATATCACAGGTAAACATAGTTACGTTAATGGGACTTCACAAAGTCTCGTTACATGACAGATATAAACTACATAGTTACATTATTTGGAGAGTCGGTTTAATTTTTCATTAAATTTTTGTGGCCTAGATTTAAATAATACTATCCACTCAATATTCTTAAACCTACATAGACTTATTCACTAAATCCTTGTATATGTTAATTATTTTATTAATTAAAAAGAAAAAAGTTAAGTGACATCCAGAAAATGACATCACATTTAATGTTGTTTTTTAAATTAATTTTTTTAAATTGTGGGCGGGGGAGGTCAAGAATTGCTGACGATGTATTATAAGGATGTCTAAGTTCTGTGACTATTGGGGGGGGGGGGGAATAATTAGGTTTTTTTTTCTTCCGAAATTTGTTGAAAATTGCTGTCATTTATGGTTGGCCCCATTGCTGACGATGTATTATAAGGATGTCTAAGTTCTGTGACTATTGGGGGGGGGGGGAATAATTAGGTTTTTTTTTCTTCCGAAAATTGATGAAAATTGCTGTCATTTATGGATGGGCCCCTAAGTTTGACATAGATTTAAAATCATTCTTCCTTGGTGTTTTCATCAGTTGATAGCCAAGGGCGTCAAGGAGGATTTTGACAAAAAGTTCAAGTACAACTGGCATTGCGTGGTCGGCGCAGATTTCGGCAGCACGGTGACCCACGAGGGCAGTCACTTCCTGTTCATGTTTGTCGACACGTTGGCCGTGCTCGTCTTCAAGACCAGAGAATGAAACACCTTCGACCCGCAGTGCGAAATACCCTTCACCAGATACCATCATCTGACTCCTTTGGCCCGCAGTATGAAACACCCTTCACCAGAGTCACCAGACACCATCATCTGACTACTTTGGCCCGCAGTATGAAACACCCTTCACCAGTTTCCCCAGACACCATCATCTGACTACTTTGGCCCGCAGTACGAAACACCCTTCACCAGAGTCACCAGAGTCACCAGACACCATCATCTGACTATTTTGGTCCGCAGTACGAAACACCCTTCACCAGTTTCTCCAGACACCATCATCTGTGATGATATGCACCAAAAGATTTCTTTAAAACTCCAGAGGGACATGATTCTGCAACTGTGGTGAATGACATTTACAATTGTGGTGAATGACATTTACAATTGTGGTGAATGACTTTTACAATTATGGTGAATGACATTTACAATTGTGGTGAATGACATTTACAATTGTGGTGAATGACAATTACAATTGTGGTGAATGACCTACAATTGTGGTGAATGACATTTACAATTGTGGTTATGACATTTAAAACTGTGGTGAATGACATTTACAACTGGTGAATGACATTTACATTTGTGGTGAATGACACAGCTGTGGTGAATGACACTTACAACTGTGGTGAATGACACAACTGTGGTGAATGACACAGCTGTGGTGAATGACACTTACAACTGTGGTGAATGACACAGCTGTGGTGAATGACACAGCTGTGGTGAATGACACTTACAACTGTGGTGAATGACACAGCTGTGGTGAATGACACAACTGTGGTGAATGACACTTACAACTGTGGTGAATGACACTTACAACTGTGGTGAATGACACAGCTGTGGTGAATGACACAACTGTGGTGAATGACACTTACAACTGTGGTGAATGACACTTACAACTGTGGTGAATGACACTTACAACTGTGGTGAATGACACTTACAACTGTGGTGAATGACACTTACAACTGTGGTGAATGACACTTACAACTGTGGTGAATGACACTTACAACTGTGGTGAATGACACTTACAACTGTGGTGAATGACACTTACAACTGTGGTGAATGACACTTACAACTGTGGTGAATGACACTTACAACTGTGGTGAATGACACTTACAACTGTGGTGAATGACACTTACAACTGTGGTGAATGACACTTACAACTGTGGTGAATGACACTTACAACTGTGGTGAATGACACTTACAACTGTGGTGAACAACTTTATAGTTATGCCTGTGATTTTAAAAAAAGAAGCATATTTTAATCTTAATTTTTAAAAAAAAATAATAGCAACAACAACATTAAATTGTAAGTAATTATAATTATTTTCTAACTGGATTTTTAAAAAAATGAAATTATAAATAAATAAATCTAATAATAAACGCAAAGCCACATCTCATGATTTCAATTGTCTCTCATCTTCATCTAAAAGCCTCAAAACTTAATGTCCTCAGCTAATAGCCCCAAAAATCAATTTGAAAAACAGAAACAAATGAAAAGAAACAATTGGATTGTTAATTATTCACAAGCTTTAAATTAAAGCTACTTTTATACTATTATTGTTAGTATTATATTGCGTGGTACCCCAGCCTAGGGCTAGGCTCACCATGAGTCACTTAAACATTTGAAAAAAGAAATAGACATTAAAAGCATTTACATAACATTATTCATTTAACAAAGACCTTTTTAAAAATCTTGAAATCGCCCACCCAAGTACTCTCTACCCCTGTCTAGCCATTGACGGCATCCAGCAGCATCGAGCATTGTTTATCGGTCAGAGGGGGTGAGTATGAGTAGAGTTTAAAGAGATGTGTCTTGATTACATTTGTGAAGGCTTGGATGGTTGGTATATTGCGGATGTGTAATGGAGGTATATTGTGGATGTGTAATGGAGGAGAATTACATTTATTTATGTAAAGTTTTCCGATGCAGTACGCTCATTCCTGCTGCCCAGTCCAGTTGTGAAAATTGACATCTTGTTTTAGATCATGGATAAGGAGATAAACCTTGACATTTACTTTTGGAATATTACTAATAATTACATTTGAGCAACTAATAATATTAGTATACCCTATCATTGAACAAATGAGGAAATTTCACACCACTTTTTTTTTTACAAGTGCTTTCATGAATGGCCATAAAGATTTAATAACTTTTTTACATTAGACATAGAAAATATAAATGAAAGGACTGCTTTCAAGCTTAGTAAATGTATGAAATAAGCAAAACGAGGTATGTGGAAGCTAGAATAAGATAACAGGACAAAAAACAAGGACGTTTCGGTATAAAGCCTTCCTCAGCCAACAGTGGAAATGAAAATATAACCAAAAAAAAAACAGAACACAGTATTTATTTATTTATTTAGGCATTTTTATATAGCGCTTATCATAAAGCTCTAAGCGCTTTACAATTATTAAAACATGTAAACTAAGTAAATACAAATGAGACACTAGGATAGTAACTACTATTCTATAGAAACAATGAAAATGGCTATAAAAAGAGGACACTTTGACACTTCAGGATTAAACCGAAACAGAAAATTAGGTAGGGCAAGGAGGGTGCATCACAGGTCATAGGCGGACCTAAACAGATGAGTTTTAAGGGACTTTTTGAAAATGGACGAGGTTTCACTATGACGTATATGGAAGGGGAGCTGGTTCCAGAACGTGGGCCCATGGAAGCAGAAGGAGCGTTCACCGATGGTCTTAGTTTTAGTTCTTGGGATTGAGAGGGTTCTACTGTCAATGGAAGAACGTAGTTGTCTTGTGGGGATGTAAGGAAGCAACAGTTCAGAGAGATAGACAGGAAAGTGAGGGTCAGTGAACGAGTTGAAGCAAAGATCCATTGGTGTAGCCGGATGCCGAAACGTCCTTGTTTTTTGTCCTGCTATCTTATTCAAGCTTCCACATACCTCATTTTGCTTATTTCATACATTTACATTAGACATTAGTGTTATTTTATAAGAAGAAGATTAAACGAAACAAAAATTATAATTCCAATGTGTACTGTTATATAAAGTTTAAACTATCCATTTATTAAATACAAAATATCATTTCTTGTAGAATAAAAATTGAAATATAATTTCCATAAATTTTCCCGATTTAACATGCAATTTTTAAAGAGATTAATTAAACTAAGATACTAAGTTATTGACTTGCGCCCGTTAAATTCATTTTGATTTTAAGCGTGGTACCTTTAAAAAAATTTTTCCTTCAAATTTTGGATAATTTTTAAAACAATGGTCAAAGAGGGATTACCCAAAGTAAACAATTTGAAGCAAATTAATTTTTTTACGGTCTAAGGGAAATAACCTAGCATAGAAAAATTTAACTAAAAAATTAGACAAATCAAATGGGGAGTAACTGTTTCTACCTTAAGAATTAAAAAAAAACACGATACCTTCCCTTTGACCGTAAGAATTCGGAAGGTGTGGATTTTCCGCTATCACTTTCCTAAATTTAAAAGTTGACATGATGGATCTTTCCGACCACTAAATTTATAAATCCTTTTAATATTAAGTACGTTTTAGATCCCTGTTTCCCCAACGTAGTGCCACGTCACACAAAAAAAGGGGGGGGGAATTCGATTGTTTAGGGGGCAAGGGAAAATTGGCTGTCTTAGATTTTGAAAACCAACCGTTGACTATGACTAAAATATGCGTTCATTAAAGTGTAGTACAAATCATTTCAGTTTCTTAGCCAACAACCTTATTTTTGAATATTAAAAATTATGTATATGATACATGGGGGCATAAGAATTTTAGAAAGGCTTAGGTGGGGCATGGCACAAAAAAGTTGGGAAACACTGTTTTAGATCGTGGCTGGGCGGCGGACGCACGTCCTTGCAACCTATCCACGTGAAATTTGGATCTCGTTGCCGATGTCAACACATCTTATCAAATATTCAGGGGGTATCTCCTCCCCTGCTATTATTTTCTTTCTTTTTATTAACAATGAAATTGGGGGGAAAGGTTGGGGAAAGGTCTTCCCTCCCCAGAAATTATGTTAAAATGTCTTGTTAAATTGCGATATTTTAGAAATGAACAACATATAACCACGACTACTTTGTTTTCTACCAATCAAAAAATAGCACTTTTAACCACGCGCCATGCGCGCGTTCTTTTTCCTGTGTTGAACTTTTAATTGTTGTCAGTTGTCAGTGAGGAGGATGAGTTTCCCTTTTGAATCTGGTAAGATAGCGTGATTTATTATTGTCAGTGAAATGAATTTAAAACTTCATATTTACCCGATGGAACTACATTAAAACACTTCATGGTTACTATAACATTAGACTAATATTTAGGCCTATGTTTCAGTATTAAAATTTATATTATTAATTGGGTAAATTTGGAGAGATAGTACCGCGGCCGCCATCTTGGTTGCGGCGACCTGCGAATTTATGTCCTAAATATATGCCTAAACCTAACCATTAATTGTTTTTCCAACATTTTGGGCTAATTTGGAGAGATAGGCCCCTGACGTCATTTGTTTTTTTTTTTTTGTTTTTTTTTGGATTCACTAGGCACTTGTCTCACTTGAATACAAAACTTTAAAAAAATTGAAATAATTTTTTTAATAACAGAGCAAATTTCAAATAAAAAAATGAAACCAGAATCAACTTTTTAGCTTAAGTACTTTTTGAGCTACGAATTTTTAAATTTAAAGTGTGAGTTCGTTTTGTATTTTTTTACTATGGACGAAACCTCCACATCTTGTGACCTCATTCCGCTGATCGCGTCATGCGCAATGACTATATACTTTATAATTTATATAAGGCAACGCATCGCCTTATCACTAAAATACTGTTTAGGGTCGACTTGGTTTAAACTTTCAACTTTGGCACATGAATAATTAATTAAAGCTTTCCCTGACCAATGGTATAGTAAGTATAGTAGTTTTTGCACACGGCAAACTCTTATGAATGAAACTCTAACGGCTATATCGTACGCCGTTATGCAAGTGGCCGTGAATGGTTGCCAATGACAACGTGTTGTACACGGTAAATTCTGATCATTTATAATATGGATTCTACCGGGTTGTTAAAGCTCAAATTAAAACATTCCAGTTTAAATGTCTTCAAAATGCATTCTGAAACACAAGTTATCAAATATTTTGATGTAAATAGTGGTCATAAGTTAATATTTCCTAAGTATCGGCAACTTCCGCCATTAAAAGGGGGGCGTGGCCCACCCCATGGCGAAATTAGGTTGAGCGAACTGCATGACCTGCTGCGAATGCGTAGAAACATGGTGTCTCTTGTAAGACACTTATCGCTGTGAAAATTGGCATACTTGTAGATCAATACATTCCCCAGATGCAAAAAAAATTTGTTAGTGACAAATTTTTTCCTTCGACTTAATTTTAATGATGAAAGTTACCTTATATTTACCAAGGATTTTCTCAAAGCTGACTGATTGTAAATGAAAAAGAAATTGATTAAAATGTAGGCCAATATGTCTACCTAATTATAAGGACCAAAACGGAACTCAAATATATATCGAAAGTACTAATTTAATAATAAATAGACACACATTGGAAAATTAAAAACTGGGATTTTTCGGCTCCGATTTCTATTTCCGATACAAAAAAAGTAGTATTCTCCCTTGTTTCATCGAAGTATCTAGATTCACTCCCTGCCTTGGCCCTTTATTTATTGTTTTTGTTCATTTTTCATGATTTACAGTCATAGTGTTCTTGCCACAGTGTGTAAATTCCACATGTTTTTACTTGTGGCTTTAAGTTTAAGGCTAGTTTTTGGGTTCATGTTAGGTTTAGGTTTAGGAGGTAATTTTTGAGTTATGGTATTTTATGGGTTTCTCACCCTAAGTAGGGGCCTTGGAATGGCCCTGAAATACCAGAAAAATGGTTATCGTGATTTCGTTGTCAAAATGGCGACCCCCACTTTTTAATTTACAGAGGGTAGTGTTGTTGGGATTTTTTTTTGCTGAAGTTAGTTTTGTTAGTTAATTCTAATTCCGCCCTCAACTTAAAGCAGACATGTTTGTTGTTCATTTGATACTTTTCTCTTAGAAAAAATGTGATGGTTTGACTTTGAAAATTGAAGGTAAATAATAGTAATAGCTAAATTCACTCCTTCACATTTTTTGTGTGGAAAACACACCTTTTTTAAAAAAAAAAATACCACTTTTAGATGAATTTATAAACTACAACATATCCAAAATTCGTGAGGTTAGGGCCAATACATTGGTAAGATATCTTCATACAAAATTTTTGTCACGTGTCCCAAAATTACCTATTATTATTATTGATAATTTACGTTTTTTTAAGACAATGACTTGATGTACTTTGGAAATCCAGCACATTAGTCAATAATAATTCATTTTAAAACAAATTAACATAATTGAATAGCACCAATACTCATTTGTCATATGATCCGCTGCTTTTTAGAGAATTAATTGGGGAATGTGATTAACATTACAACTTAGACAATTAATTATATAGTAAATTTAAAATTATAGTATTTTTATTATTATATATTACTATATATGTATAATGTATATATTATAAAATTATTATTATTGTTATATATTTATATATGTGTGTGAGTCCCATGTGAGCCTAGCATAGCTAGCCTCATTCCAACTTTTTATTGTAGGACCTATTACATATTTTTGTAATGATATTTGTTTTAAATTTAAAAAAAAACTAAATTCTAAATAAAAATTTAAAAAAGATATTCTCTTACCTTTGATATTGAAATATCCTATTGTTCACTCACAAATCACAATATTTCACATGAAACATATCATATAATCCTCAGTATTCTTAAAGAAATAACACACTTTCTGCCACAATAATCCAAGAATTACTTAAGGTATTACTAAAGAACAATCATAAAAACTTATACTTACCTCAAGTAAATTACTAGAACTTAATTTATTTTCAATCAACTGCCAAAGTTGATTCTATCAATACATGTTGATTTGTGAAACACCTTTACTACCTTAAAATAAATGACATACTCTTTTTTAGATATATTCAGACATTCATATGATATGGGAATAAAATGCATATATAGAAAATGGTAAAATAAAAAGTGTAATCGTCAGTTTTAACTAAATGAAACAAATAATCCCTTTATTATTTGTTTATACTTATAAATGTTAAACAATTCCACAGAAAATTTGAAATTAATATCTAAAGAATATTTTTATTATTATGATTTTTGGGAAATTAAAAAAAATATTTAAACAAATTTAATTAATTAATTTCAAATAAGTGACGAGTCAGCATATTTATACATTTTTTTTTAAAAGGGAAAATAATCCTTTTTTTTCCCTAAATTTTGCATCGTATTAACAAAAACTAACTTATATTTTGTTGCTTTATTTAGAAGTACTCTTATTTAACTATGTTCCCTGCAAATATTATATTTTTGTCTCATTTTATAATATAGCTAAAGGCGTTTAAAAAAAGGCAAAATGAGGGTCACAAAATGTGGAGGAAAATCCCATAGTGAAAAAGTGGTTTTGAGGTCCCTACTAAAAAAATTCATAACTTTTTAACCACTTGAGCTAGAAAGTTGATCTTGGTGTTTTTGTAATCTATTCTCCAGGCTCTATACAGCTGTAGTATTTTTATATTTTTAAAAAAGTTTTAAACTTTTAATCAAAGTGCCTACTGCCTAAGCGCAGTGACGTCACATTGGAGAATCCCAAAACTGGACTTAGGGCAAATAGATCTATTCTTTGAAGGACCCGAACGATGTGTGTTATAACATTTCTGTTCTTTTATTGAGCATTACTCGCATCATAAACGATACGGCTTAATATTTGGGATATTCAAATAAAATTTTTCATTAATTAATCTGTATTAAAATTCAACTTACACGTTTCAAAAGAAAAGAAACACATCCTTGCTGATACCCCAAGACCCAACACCGGTGGAAAAAAAGGCGCCCGCGAAAATCACTGTATTTTGATAAATTGAAACCAAAATGTTAAAACTTGGGTAAAAAAAGGAAGACTACTGCTTTTAACTTAAATTGCGTTTGGAATGATCTTCTAACTGGGGAGGGGAGACCCTCCCCTCGCTTTAAATACCAAAATAAGAAACATAATCATAGAAATTCTCTGAGGAGGGGGGGGACCCCTCCCCAGTGAGACCCCTCCGCAGTAAGTACACAAAGTACCAAGTTTTACTATTTACCTTATAATTATAAAAATTATAACTGGATAATTATAAAAATTATAACTGGATAATTATAAAAATTATAACTGGATAATTATAAAAATTATAACTGGCTTGCATTAAGTCCGCTAATTTGTAAACACTTGAGGTCACAGGACACAGTCTGGGAGCCTCTGTCCTAGTTAATGACATGGCATAATAACACCTTGCATCCTAACCCCCTGCCAATTAAATATGGCAATCTTGATCCTTTGAATGTACTTTAACTTTATACAAAGACAAATCCCCTTAGTGCTTGTAAAAAAAATCCAAAGAATCAGAAAAGTTTGTTTCTATTATTAGGTTGGGGTATGATGACACAATTAACTTTGGAGCTAATTAGGTTAAAATCACTTTAAAAAATAATAAAATCTACATTTCCTTCTGACATATTGAGAGCATTTTTTTAATGTAACAAAAAAATTTTAAAATGCAAAAGGGCAATTTAGATTGATAACTTCTTATCTTTAGATTAATCTGTAGCTAGAGCGGGGCTGAAACTAACCACAATCTCTCTGTAGTGGAGCTCTGTCAAAAATTCTACTCCATTACGTTGTTTGTAGTATAATTTTTTTTAAAATCATGGTAATAATAAGAGTCATATCTTGCAGGTTAGTATTATATTATTATTGATCTGTGACAACAAAAAAATCTTATTTAAATTTGTAAAAGGTTCTCTACTCTAATGTAATTGGAGCTAAAATTTTGCACTGAGCCTCACTTGACCATTTTGAAGGCTTTCTTTTGTTTATTTAACACCAACCTCCCTAGATCCTAAAGACCTTGAATTTTACTAATTCCATTAGTGGGTGGATTTTAACTATTTAATAGATTGCATAGACCAAGCTATTCAACTTTCCCTTTGAGAACCAAGAATCTTTTGTCTCAACTCTCATGCAAACATGGCTGGTGTAAAGTCAATGATTACACCAGGCATGTGATCAATAATTTTTTAAATTTATTATGTTGGTAACTTTCAGGTTAAAATTGTTCATAGGATATTCTCTTCATATAAATGCAAGCTTGCACCCTAATAGAGTAGAGTTTCTGTCTTTCTACTAATTCATTATCATTTGTTATTTGACTTCCAGTTTTGAAGCATGTGGTCCTGGCAACATCAAACCATGAGTGCTAAAAGAATTGGCCAATGAAATCGCTTCTGCACTGAAAATGTCCCTCCCATCTACAAGAAAGGGGAGCATTCCTACCCTGCCAACTACCATCAGATATCCCTCACCAGTGTGGTATGCAAACTGTTGGAGCAGATAATCATAAGCGCAGTCATGAAGCATCTTGAAAGCCACAATATACTCAATGACTGTCATCATGGCTTCCGAGTCAAAAGATTATGCGAGACCTAGCTCCTTGAATTTTGTATAAGTCTTGATGACCAATCTGGAGAACAGCAAGCAAACTGACGTGCATGTGATGAACTTCTCAAAGGCATTGGACCGTGTAAATCATAGTTTGCTTTTACACAAACTGCGGAGAAATTGGATCCATGGTACTATCAAAACATGGATCTCTAGCTTCCTCAGAAACTGATGGCAGGCAGAAGTGGTGGATGGTACACGCTTCTACTTTGTTAGTGTCAGGGGTCCTCTAAGGTCCGGGCCCCTGTTTGTTCCAGCATACATCAATGACCTACCCGAGAAACTAACCTCCCAAGCAAGACTGTTCACAGATGACAAAATGGTGTGTAAGACAATTGCTAACAGTTCTGACCAGGACCAGCTACAACAGGATTTCCATCGGTTAGCTGAGTGGAGATGAGCTGGGACGTGGAATTTGATCCTGCCAAGTGCCATTACACTGTCAGGCTCTAAAAGTTGTACTCCTCTACACCACCTTTACCAACTGCACGGCGATATGCTTGAGCCAGTTTCCTCCGTAAGGTACCTTGGTGTTACCATTCAATTAGAGGTCTGCTGGAATTATCATATTAATGTGTGCAACCAGCCAAACAAGACCCTAGGATTCTTAAGGCCAAATCTTAAGATCGGCAACTTCATTGTGAAAGAACAAGTCTATAACGCCTTTGTCCAGCCGCTTTAGATTAATCATCTTAGTCTGGGACCCATTCACCAAGAAGAGCATCGACAGGTTGGAGGCGGTCCAGCGACGGGCAGCGCGCTTTGTCCTGAACCGCTACAGGAATATCTCTAGTGTTGGCAGCATGCTGGAAACACTGGGCTGGTCACCATTGAAGGAATAATGCCGACTATCCAGGCTCTCCATGATGTAAAAGATAAAAAATGGGCTGGTCCACTGCTCCAAAATGAAACAAACTCGTCCCTCTCTCCCCTAGATGGCTAATAAAAGCAAGAACTCAGTACAGGAGCTCCTCATTCCTGCCAAAGACAATAAGGGACTGGAACAAACTTCCAAAAGGAACAGTTGCGGCGAAAACTCTTTACACATTTGCGTCTACTACCTCAAGCCTTCCAACCCCCAGTTCCTGATACCATCACTGTGTAGCCCTTGAAACCAGTGAAATATCTTCTTCAATGCCAGGCACAAAAACATACATACATAGGAGCCAGAATGATGAATACATTGATCATGGGCCCTTAGTATATAGATGAAGAAGTTGTTCTCACAGAGATCACTTGAAGGCCCCCATCACTGCCAGACTTCACAGCTGCTCTTATGATGAACATGCAGGAAGAATCATGTCATGTCAGGACAATGTCTGGCCAACCTTTTACTTGAGGTAAATAAATTTTTATCACATTTATTTTTCATTACCTGTGACACTCATTTTTTAAAATGTATTTTTTACATTTTAAACTTTTAAACATACATTATCATGATAACAGAGACTTGCTTCACTTGTTTACGGGTATATATGGTAACTATACTGAACATTTCCGTTTGTTCTTAAAGATCGATGAGTTTATTCATAAAGATCGATGAGTTTGTTCTAAAAGATCGCTTAATTCAATCTTAAAGATCGCTTAATTTGTTCTTAAATATCACTAAGTTTGTTGTTAAATATCGGTTAGTTTGTTCTTAAAGATCGTAGTTTGTTCTTAAAGATCGTTCAGTTTTTTTCTTAGTTTGTTCTTGAATATCGCCTAGTTTTTGTTTAAAGATATTTTAGTTTGTTGTTAAAGATCATTTAGTTTGTTGTTAATGATCGGTTAGTTTGTTCTTAAAGATCGGTTAGTTTGTTCATAAAGATCGCCTGGTTTGTTTTTTAAAGATCGTTCAGGTTTTTGTTAATGATCGCTTTATTTGTTCTTAAAGATCGGTTAGTCTGTGCATAGAGATCGCTTTGTTTGTTCTTGAATATCGCCTAGTTTTTTGTTTAAAGATATTTTAGTTTGTTCTTAAAGATCAATTAGTTTGTTCAAAAAAGAAATCTAAGTTTTTTCTTAAAGATTGCTTAGTTTGTGTTATTAAAAGATTGTTTAGTTTGTTCATAAAGATCGCTTAGTTTGTTCTTAAGACCATTGATTTTTTCTTAAATATTGCTTAGTTGTTCTTAAAGATCATTCAGTTTGTTCTTAAAGATCATTTAGTTTGTTATTATGAATCGCTTTAATTGTTGTTGAAGATTTCTTAGTTTTTTTCATAAATATCGCTTAGTTTGTTTTTAAAGTTAATTGATTTTATTCCTTAAGATCGATTAGTTTGTTCTTAAAGATCAATAGTTTTTTCTTTAGGATCATTTGTTTTGTTCTTAAAGACCTTTTGTTTGTTCCTAAAGAACATTTAATTTTCTGTTAAAGATCGCTTAGTTTATTCTCATAAATCATTAAGTTTACTATTAATGATCATTTGTTTTGTTCTTAAAGATCATTTAGTTCGTTCTTAAAAATCGTTTAGTTTGTTCTTTAAGATCATTTATTTTGTTATTAAAGATCGCTTAGATTGTTCTTAAAGATCACATAGTTTGTTATTAAGATTGTTTAGTTTGCTCTTAAATGTTGCTTAGTTTGTTGTTAAATATAGTTTGGTTTGTTCTCAAAGATCGCTTAATTTGTTCTTAAAGATCACTTTATTTGTTTTTAAAGATAGATTTATTTGTTTTTAAAGATCATTTAGTTTGTTCTTAAAGATCGCTTAATTTGTTATTAAAGATCTTTTAGCTATTAAATGTTAATTAGTTTGTTGTTAAATATCGCTTTCACTGAGTATTAGATGACCGAAAACCACAGTCACTTTAGGCTGGATGGCCGAAAGCCTTAAGTCATTTTCGTCCGAAACCAAAAAAAAAAAGAAAGTTAACTTTTGTATTTCGGCCGAAACCAAATTTAAGCCGAAAGTTAATTTTTCACTTTCGGCCGAAACCGAAACTCGGCCGAAAGTGATGAAATGGCCTCTTTCGGCGCTGAAGCCGAAATTCGGTCGGTCTCTAATTCTAAGCACAGCCAATCATGTCAGTCAGCCAATCATGTCAGTCAGCCAATCATGTCAGTCAGCCAATCACGTCAGTTGTAAAATGAGGACAAACGTGTAACCCAATTTGTGCAGTGTTGACTTCCATGAAAAGACCATTCAGAAAAGCCCAGGTTAACTGCATCTGGAGATGTCCCATCCATCCCCCTGCACTTAATCCACAAGAAAAATTAGTGTCTGAATCAATGTCATCAGTCACATGCGCCTTCACAGACACAATCTCAGTTGTTTTCTATAAATGAATCAACGTACATGGAGCAAACCTCCTATCACCCACTCATCATCCTCACTTCCCACTTATTCCCTTGAAACATATATTTATTTTAAAGTAGTCTCATGAAATAGAGGTAAATAAACCTATAATTGTTAATCATCAATGGCTATAACGTCCATATAGGGCCCTGGGCTACTCCACCACATCCTTCCAGACATCATCATCAGTGGCTCTACACCTGATGTAGGGCCCTGGCCTGCTCTATGACATCCTCTCTTTTAATAATCTGATCCATGGCCTTACACCTTCCTCTACATCTCAATCCATATCAATTTTGGTCGACGCATGAGCCATTAACAGCTTCTGTCTATAAATCACTTTGCTACTCTACAATCTAAAATCCTCTCAAGGTTTTCTGTTCAGCGCAGCTTGCACCTTCTAATTATAGCAACTATGGGTGGCTCTTGGAACAATTGATGCTGAAAATGTACATTAGCAAATGGCACCAGTGGGCCGTGGAGCTAGTACCTTAGCTCTTTACGCCCTCCCCTAAGCAACACCCCCCACCCCCAAGCCTGAGTTATCTGGCCACGAAACGGCACGTTGGAGATCTCCCTTTTCCAGGAAAGCCCCCAATTGATCAAGTACCAGTGGAGGCCACCCCAGCCCAAGGACGTCTGGTCTGCCAATTTTTCTGCTCTCACAGCATCAGCAGTTGACATTCTCAAGAGTCAAGATGGTGTATTTATGTTCTAAAATCTTCCCCTGCCCATCCAGGGGAAGCATCAGACGCCCTTTAAGAGGGATTTCTACAGAGGTTTTCCCACCTCGCAACTAATTTATGAAGCAGCTGGGACGAAACAGTTGCCAAGGAACAGCTACCTCAATTGCTGTGTAAATAGTCACTGGCATGAGGTTGTCACTACCCACCTCATGCCTCATATCCTTTAATGGCAACATGTAATCAGCATGATAAAGAGCATCCCTACCCTGTTTCTGACATTTTATTTCCAGCTGCACATTTTCCACAGCTGGTATCCCTGTACATGCTTCCATTTCAGATACCATGCTCACTCAATGGGGGTTTTGTTCCCCGGGTAGCACCAGGGCAGGGGGTCAGTGGCAGGGCCTCTTTGGTCAGCAAGTCACTACAGACTTTTCAACCACAGCCCCATCCATAACTGTCTAACACTGGACTGTTTTTTTCTTCTGAGGATTCTCTCTCTCTCTCCTCCTCCTCCTCTCTCTATTTGATTTTGTCACCTTTGTCTTTGCTTAATTTACCTCTAGAGGTAACTGAGGCATTTTCTAGTTCATTGAATGCATAATTTATATCAATGCTGCTTCTGCCCGGTAGAGCTATGCTGTCCACATATGCCAGGTACTGCAAAGGTTGGCTATATAAAGTTCCAGATGGTTGAGGTTCTGTTATGTTGCTCTGGAAGTGAGTGGCCCTGATTAGTGTGAGTCCCTCAAGTACTCTTCCTATGCTTTGATTCTATTTCGGAGTGAGCCATCATTAGGGGTGTGCCGGATCCGTTTTTTCCAACCGGATCCGGATTTTCTTATGCGAAATCCGCCGGATCCGGATTCCGGTTTCTCCCGGATTCCGGATTTTGGTACTATTGGTAGATACTTCGGTAAGTCAAGGTGGACTACTACTTTTTGTGTATGGGAATTCGCAATCGGCGCCAAAAAATCCGAGTTTTTAATTTT
>CAXITT010000176.1:533997-577620 GCA_964033795.1 Lymnaea stagnalis
AGCTTCTGTTATGTTATGGTGTGCTATATAAAGTTCCTGATGGTTGAGCTTCTGTTATGTTATGGTGTGCTATATAAAGTTCCTGATGGTTGAGCTTCTGTTATGTTATGGTGGGCTATATAAAGTTTCTGATGGTTGAGCTTCTGTTATGTTATGGTGTGCTATATAAAGTTCCTGATGGTTGAGCTTCTGTTATGTTATGGTGTGCTATATAAAGTTCCTGATGGTTGAGCTTCTGTTATGTTATGGTGTGCTATATAAAGTTTCTGATGGTTGAGCTTCTGTTATGTTATGGTGTGCTATATAAAGTTCCTGATGGTTGAGCTTCTGTTATGTTTCTCTGGAAGTTGTTTGTCATAGTTCCTCTGGTGCTCACATGTATGTTTCTCATAACTTTTTCTAAAGTGATGTTGAATAGGATACATGCTTGAACGAGTGGCCCTGATTAGTATGAGAGTCCCTCAAGTACTCTTCCTGTACTTTGATTCTTTTTTTGCAGTTAGCCATCGTCAGGTATTAGCCAAGTATGTTTGTTTGAAACTCCCAAGTTCCTATAGCGCATCATACAAATATTTCCTGTCTAAGGTGTTGTATAGTCCATCATACAGATATTTCCTGTCTAAGCTGTTGCATAGTCCATCATACAGATATTTCCTGTCTAAGCTGTTGTGTAGTTCACATATTTTGGTGTTTTGGGATGTTATATTCTTAGCATCTCTTCTGGAGACATTCGATGGTCAAGATATGATCTGTGGTGGGTCTATTCTGTCTGATATCCACATTGATAGTCACCTAGAATATGCTAAGTAAACCTTTTCAGTTTTCTTGCTCTTAATTTGGTGATGATTTTGTAGGTTACATTAAGTAGGAAGTTTCCTGTACTTTGAGCATTCCAGTTTAGATCCCCTCTTGTGAATTGAGCGCAGTACCCCTTTTAGTTGGCATTTCCTCTTCCTGCCAAATTCTGGATATGAGGTCGTGTATTTGTCTTTGCAGTTCGTTTCCACAGAATTTTCTACAGTGATAAGGTCAGAATTTTCTACAGTGATAAGGTCAGAATTTTCTACAGTGATAAGGTCTGCTGTTCCTAGGACTTGATTATTTTTTATGGTAATGATCAGACCTTTTCTTTTCATAGTTGGTTGGCTGACCAAAGTGTCCAATCCTCCTGGTAGTTTGTAATCCTCATTGGCTTCACCATATGAGCCATTTAGCATCCCTTAAAATTGTTTTGCCCATCCAGTACCTTTTCTGTGATCAGTTCCTGATCTCTAATGCTGATAGGGTTCCTAGTAAATGCTGCCAGTTGGGCTGTACACATCAATAAACAAATCCATGTCTTGATTAAAAGTTATTTTATTTTGTAAACAAAATGGTTTATGTTGGCTTATTATAATAAAGGCTGTTTTAGAAAGAAAACCTAAAAACATAAAGTTTAGACTGTGGTGATTTGAAGTTGTTGTGAACCGTTTGTGCTGGTCGTCATTGACCATATACATAAGCCTACAACTTTCAAGTTGTAACGCATAACACATATAGGTTGAATTTTCTATTACAACTTTTTCACATCACTCCCATGAGTCCATATATTTCTAAAAACACTTGTCTAATCAAACAGTCCCTGGGCAGAGGGGGGAAAAAGGGGGGGGGGATGTTTCTGCCAGCCTTAGTAAACAACACTGACAAGATTTGTTTAAAGGAGCGAAACAAAGTATGAGAAAACCTGAAAAGGGGATGCATCTTTTTTCCCCATACGTTGTGCTCATTTTCTTTTATCTAACATGATGGAGCCGTCTCTCTCCCATTTTAATATTTTTTTGCTCCTCTCTTGTTTTTCTAGTTAACTGCAAAAGTTCAGATGATGTCTGAATTTTTCCATCTAATTTCTTGTAATGCAGCGATAGACATTTTACTTTTTGTTTAGTTCCTCTATTAGACTAGTTAAGGCTCCTGCTAGTTTAGCTAAGGCTCCTACTCTAAACAGGCTTACTAAGTTCAGAATGGCAGTCCTACTATCAAGTCCCTATCCAGACTTATGTTGATTGCCATTAGTATCATTCCTGGTTCTTGGTTTGAATTTTGTAACATATTTTCGTACATGGTCCTGTTGTTGGCCCTCAATCATCTCCTGTTGTTGGCCCTCAACCATCTCTGGGGCCGCCCCTTTAAGATCTCTAGGTAGCTGCCTTTATTTTTGGGTAACGATCACTGGCCTTTTTGGATCCCTCCACTTCCTACAAGGCAGTACGTTCTGATTTTGGACTACTCTGGGTATTTTATTTCCCCGGTAGCAATTATAACCAGTAGGTTTTTCCCTATCCACTACCTAGGGAGGTGCTCAAAGGAAAATAAGTAACTATGCTCAAGTCGTTACCCCACATAATCATCTAAAAGGTTTGATGTCCTTCTAACGGATGAGTTAAAAATAAGTCCTTTTCAACTTGCTGCCCCTTGAAATGTAGATACATGCCTATCTCTGAGTTAATGTCTCCCATAATCTTCAAATTGCACCAAGTGTGGTGTCATTTGATGTGAGGAGTACACATCATGTGGGGTGTGCACATGCGGTGGGGGTGTAGGCCCCACATTGGAAAACTATTCCATAAACCAAAGAGAAGTTATAGAATAGATTTTTTATGTTAGCCCACAATATTATAATTCATTATTAAATAGTGTAATTGCCCACTATAATTAGGTTCCTATAAATAGGCATTTCAAAACAAAACACAAAATAATTAATCTGTATTTGGCCAATATGTTAATCTGTGCTTGCAGTATTCATCAATGTAGTTCAGTGTAAATCAGGGGTCTCAGACTCCCGGCCCGCAATACGATATTTTGCGGCCCGCTACATGACAGCAATGTTTAGTGTTAATGCGGGCCGCACGTTTTTCCCCATTCCCATATCTATAATGTGACCCTCCGAAAAATTTCATTAGAATCTATCAAACTGTCTGGACGTTGATTATAATGGTAAAAACCAAAGTAAAAAATTGGACTTTTATTTTATAGCATGAGACAAATATGGCAAAAGTGCGGTTTTGAGAAAACTTTAAAAAGTCAGTTAGTGGGTAATGCACACCATAATTGTGTAAATTGTAGCAACCTGACACAGTATCAAATAATCCCTATTAAAATTGCCGCTAGTGTTGACAAGTGAGAAATTCCAAGCCTGTCAGCTTGGTCACTTTAAAAAAAAAAGGGTTAGTCAAAAAGGCCTTTTCTTGATAAAAAATCAAAATTCATTCTTCCTACTATAGCATCTTCCATTGCATCAATAATTCATAAATATCGCCTTCCCCTGCCGACAATTTGAACACGTTTTAGCCTTCAAAGCCTTCATGGAGAAGGATGGGATGGTTGTTTCTGTACTAAGTGATCTCAAATGGCTAATGGACTTGGTTTTTACAAGACATTGTACAATATTTTATTAGCATATATTCAATACTACAACATATGTTCACATTTCAAAAGAAAAGACTCATAATTAAATAAAATGGCTTTTTGTGGACAACATATCAATCAAGAAAATATTGCCCCAAAAAGTCAATATTGTAATTTAAAAATAAATTTTCAAAACACATGCTGCATTAAATAATCACTTAGAAAATTATTAGTAAGTATTAAACTCCTTTTCAATGATGCTATACCAATTTTTTAAAACAGAAAGTTTCTTCGGTCCATTGTCCTGTGCACATTACGTACTAACAAATATAGTTGAAAAAGTCTATTTGCTTTTGAAATCTCCTTATATCTGTCTTGTTTTAACATTCATCAGTAAGCAGTATGCTTTGTACCGCTGGTCTAAATGAAGAAATCCACTAGAGCCCCACAGTCATTGTCATCATAATCATTCTCCTTGACATCTGCCCATCATAGATGCTGTCAAAATTTTTAATTTAAGAGAAACAAAATTAATTGACCTCAAATAAAAAATTTACAATCAAAATAAAAAGATTTCAAAATAGAAAACAATCTGCCTCCATTGCTTTTACTTTATCTTTACATTGAAATGGACACAGCTGATGGTCTACAAAATCATCGTCATGGATACAGCATTGTTTACATTTGAATTTGGGCTAATTGAAACATAATAATACACAATTTTATAAATACAAATTAGTTTAAATTTTTTAAAAATAAATAATGCATTCAATTTTTTTAAACTATTTAGAAATTTTATTCTACTGGAACTTCAATAAAGCTAATGTTAGGGCTAATAATAGTGCTAAGAAGTAGGTATCAGGGTACGAGTTGAGTATGGAAAAAATGTAAACAAACCTTGTTTACTATTATTATGAAAAGGGTTTGGAAATGTCCTTAGCATGGGACTCTTGTCTTTTTCAAGATCACTACACTTTACTGAGTCCTTAGCATGGGACTCTTGTCTTTTTCAAGATCACTACACTTTACTGAGACCTTAGCATGCTTCAAATTTGTAATTCTTCTTTATGCTTTTACTATAATGGAATAAGGGAGGTGATTATATGAAACCTTTTTTGGGTGTTCAAGTGAGGAGTGGGGCAAAAATGGTTTGAAGAACTGCTGTAAGTGGAGGTGGTTGACATTGAAGCATATGTTAATAAAAGTAATTATAATCATTGGTCAAAACTAACACCCATACTGATTAAAAGAAAAGTTTAGCTTTATTGAATAAGTTTGAGAACCACTGTGCTAGTGTGTTATATGTGAAGTAAGTTTTGATGGGTAAAAGGTGTTTGAAATGATACAAAAATACATGCTAAATTTAGTAAGCATTCATTCTTCATGAGCTTTAATCTTTCTTTAACAGGAATGATTGGTCAAGAGAAAGCACAATATGAATGGTCAAAGAAAGCGCAAGATGAATGGTCCAGAGAAATCACAAGATGAATGGTCAAGAGAAAGTACACTTCAACACATGTTCCAATGATCTTCAATCTCATAGAAATCAATCCATTAATTGTCATCTATGGACAAGACAAGGTATGTCAATTTTTAATATGAAATGAGTGAGTGTGATATGTTAGTCCACCTGGGTATAGCAAATAGTAAATGTTCAACATTAATACAGCAAAATGTTTTTTTTAAATAGCAAAACATTCCGTCAACTACTTCAATAAAATAAAAACTTGCGCTCACCTAAGTGAAGGGACATAACTCCTTTTAAAATGTATAGGTCATTTTGAACAATATAAATTAAATATAAAACAAATAGTTTTTATTTGAAATTTTATGAAATATAAAACGAGCAATAGTCATTGTTATTTAAAATGTTATAAAATATAAAACAAGCAATTAAATTTCATAGTATAACTTTGGCCATCCTTAAACTTCATTCCCTTTAGAACTGATCATTTTATTTTTCTATGTTTGGATTCCCAATTGCTGTTTCCACTTGGTGTGTCCATCTAAGCCTACGCCTGCCTTTGAGCTGTTTTCCTTGCGGTGTCCTGCCAAGGGTAACCTGTCCTTTCAATGTTTGTTCTAGCGTGGTATTCTGGTATAGTCCAGACGATGCCTGATTGGTTCATTTCTCCATCCATATTGATCCTTTGTTGGGCCATACATATTTTTCTCGCCCATTTTTCTAATAAGTTTTCTGCTGTTTTGTTGGTTTTTTGGTCCAATTTTCCCTGGAGTTTGTTACTACTGTCTTATTACAGTTGTATGTACCGTATAGTTTTATTTTTCTTGTAATGTTTTTGGCTAATATTCTTTCTTTAATTTCTATTAGTAGGTTATTTCTTATTACATGGCAGTAGATTCTGATTTAGGCCTTTCCCCGTGTATTTTATTTCCCTTACCTGCCTTCTGGGGAGGCACCAAAGGGCAGATGAGTAACTCCGCACAAAATTTGGAAGTCTGGTTACTGCACATATTACTGGATATAATGTGAGAAATATTGGGTAAAAACTTCTAATTAAAAATAGGTGTTCAAATAATATGGGAGTGCAAGTAAATTTTTATTAAACGATATTTAGCCACTAAGGGCTATGTCTCCAAATATTCGTGACCAAGTCACATTTAGAGATATCAGAATTTTTTTAACTTACATCGGTATGACCACACTAAGGTAAAGGAATGTGACATATTTATTTTAAAATAAATTTTCCTTTCTTCCATTCCTATTTAACACTGAAATTATACTAAGTGAAACTATTATGGTGAATTTTATTGATTTATTGTGGGGAAAAAAAAAGGGGGGGGGGGTGTAGTATAAGAAAATTATTGTTGGACCAAGCCTCAGTATTAAATCTGTACTCCATTCCCACCACGTACAACAGGAATGTAAAAGTTGCCCTGAGATTACCACAGCTGATGTTTATGAAGTAATCCAAATGTATTTATATTCTTTCTTTGGTAATTTTACGAGAGTGAAAAAGCTCTGCATGGCTTTCTAAGCTGGGCCGATGTAATGATCCTATGATTGTAGATAACTATGAATCAGACTTTGAAATTAGTATTAGTTCAGCATATTACTGCAGCTGAACCCACAAACTGTCATTGGCGGACATGAATGCTGCTGTGGCATTACAATGAATTTAATATTGTAAATGTGAATGACAAGTTTTACAATTTTAAAAGGGGATAACTGTGGTAAACTAATTTTACTTTATTGAAAAATAAAATATTGATTCATTGTTAGTCCATATATTTTCCGGAGAACTTTTCTCTCCCATGTGTTTAATAGGTTTTCTGCTGTTTTTGTTAGGGTCCACGTTTTAGTTGTGTATGTTACAACTGGTCTGATTACAGTTTATAAATAGTTTTCTTTGTTTTTATTGTAATGTTTGTACTGTTGAGTATTTTCTAACTACTGAAGTATACCCTATTTCAGGCAATATTCTTTCTTTTATTTCCTAAAGATCCTAGGTATTTGAATTGATTCACTTTTTCAAACTTCTCTTATCATGGTCATGTATTTTGTTTTTTGGTTGTTAACTTCCAGCCCTGCTTGTGGAGATGTGTGTTCTAATTCAATAAAGGCTTTTGATCTGTCTTTACTACTTTTACCTAATAGTGCTATGTCATCAGCAATTGCAAGATACTGAAGGGATTGTTTGTAGAGAGTGCCTATTGGTTGTGTGTCTTGGGTCTCCCTCAGAAAGTATTCCTCTATAACTCTCTCTCTCTCTCTCTGTTAGGTTAAATAGCATGCAAGACAGTGAGTCTTCTTGTCTTAGGCCTAATCTGAAATTCCTTGAATATTCTCCATGAACCTTGATTTAGCTTTTTGAGTTGTTTAATGTAAAATTATCAGTCTTGTCATTTTATTGGGTAAGCCAAACTCCTGCAGAGTGTCGTATAAATATTTTCTTTTGATGCTGCCATGGGCCATTTTATATTCATAAAATTTCTTTAACGAAGGGGCTATTTGTACCCGGGTACCAGAAGTGAGAGGTTGGGATTAAAAAAAGATTTAAAATATTATTGTTGGGTTTGTAAACCAAAATGAGGTATCAAATGAAAGATAATTGAATGGACTATATGTTTGTAAACTTAATTCTTCAGTTTAACTAAAATTAACTACCACAACTGGCATCCGAATAGTACAGAGTCAAAATGGACCCAGACACGCAGTGCCGCCATTAGCCTCAGGCATAGCATAGACTCTTAGCATTTGAGGTTTCCCTTGGTATCCATTCTTTTCATCTTTTATCTTCATGTACATGCCTCTACTATTTCTTTTAGCTTAGCTTTTTCCCCTACACATTTTTGTGGCTTCCTGAATGTTTGTCTTGTTCTTGTCACTTGGACAGTCTCTCTGCATTCATTATCAAACCAGTCCACTGTACTGTTAGTTTGCTGAAATCCTCCTACCTTTTCTGCTATCTTTCCATAGCATTTTCCATCCTATCCCACTGTTCATTTCGGCCATTGTGAATTATGGTGATTCTCTGGTTATATTTAAACCTTACAAGTAAATGGCCAGAGTCTGCTCCTGGATAGCTTCTTACTTCTAGTGTGTCTGATTCATGCCTCATCGATTTGAACATGGTCAACATTCCGGGTGGATGGAACTCATTAGCTTTGGACAGCAAACTCTGAATTTAAACCAGGAGCCAGAATGATCAACAAATTGATCGTGGGTCCCTCAAATATAAGAAGAAGAATTTAATTTTGGCATTAAAGTTGCCAATCACTATTTTAATATCATGTCAAGGTACCTCATCAAAGGATTCTTTTATCTGTGCTTCTGTATCTTTGAGCAACTTCATATGCGTTGTTCTTATTTGGATGAGCAGTTTTGGCTGTGAATTTTAGTTTCACATTCTTACAAAAATATTTTTAAATGTTAAGTTTTAATTACTTCATAAAATTGTTAAAAGCAAATTTTTGGAATAAAATAAAGTAAAACTTAGTGATAGCAATGAATTATATTTATTAAGTTTATATTTAAAAAGTAAAAGGAAAGGGGGGGGGGGTATTATCACTGAAAGAAATTTAAAAGCTTGTGATTTTCTATTTTAAATTAAGCATTCATATGATTATTTTAATTTTGTTTGTTGAGTCTAATTGAAAATTTTAATGTGATATATTAACAAAGCAACCCAAAACAATAGATGTTAACAAGTAAGAAACTCAATTTTTGATACATCACAACATTTAAATTGAAACGATTGTATTTTCCGAAAAGAAAATAGCGTAGTTATCGGGAGTAGTATAATGGGGGAGGAGTGGAGGGAGGGCCGGTCGTGAATAGGAAGCAGTCACACCACAAGAGTAATACTGCGATAATTTGTTAGAATATGCTTGAATATAATGGAAAATACCAATCGTAGATTTAAAGTGATTTGTTTTATTAGTGTTACACGTATAAAAATATATTCTCATTGTGATCCATTTGGGAAAGATGTTGTGCATAGATATGGAGAGATAATCCATGATTTGTTGTTTCTATTTCTATGTATATGATTAATGCCAAAGTGTTCTATAATTTGTTGCAACCAATGGGTAGAAGTGAATGTATAGAATCAGTAGTGATCACAATAGCAACTTAATAATATAAACCCAACCTTTTAAGTTGTGATATGAAATGGGTTGAAAGTTTTCCGTAACTAAATATAGAAGCAAAAAAAGAAATCATTGCATATTGCTTAGTATCTCAATTGAGATAGAGGTGGCTTTTTGTATTGATTCTAGACATGAATCCTAACCATTGGTACAGAAAATTTCACCATATGCATTTGGAGGGTTCGAGGGGAAAAACGGTGATGTCAGTTACGTCCATTCAAAAAATTAATATTTAAACATCTTGACATTTTAATACTGTTACGAGTAATATTACTGGTATCAATTTTCTCAAAACTTGACATCACTGGTTTTACCCTTGAACCCTTCATATGATTTTGCTAATATCAAATCTTAGTTGATTCAATATTTTTATAATTTTCAGATGGTGTTAAAGAACTGAAATCTTCTTCAGTTGGTGCTGAACAGTTCAAGGCAAAGAACATTCGACACAGATGGTGTTCAAGAAATGCAAGGCAAAGAAGGAGAAGATAGTTAAAAAAATAAATTGTATAGAAAATAAAAATAACAAAATTTTATATATAAATAATTGAAAAAAGAAAAGAATGAATAAAAATTAAAAGAAATTAATAAATAATTGAAAGAAAAAAAATGAATAAAAAGATAAAGAAATTATTGGAGTTTTTTTTATTGAATTAAAAAAAAGAGAAAATGAAAACATGAATGCTCTTTATTTTAGGGGGAGAAAAACAAAAATTCTCCCCGCGAGACTATCTCCAAAGAGATGAAAACATGAATACTCCTGGTGATATACAGTGAGTTATCTTTACAAAAGAAACACATGTTAAATTGATGGTGACTCGTTTGGTAACTTAAGGACTTGGTGAAATCCAAGCTACCTAAAAAATGTAGGCACCTTATTCCACCAAGCCCTCCAATTACACATGATGGTGTATTTTTGACAAATGGCAAAGTTAAATGGATTGATTGATTTTGTTGTTACAGGCAAAGTGTGAAATCCAGGCAGTCTATAAGCTTTCTGATCAATGTTTTTTTTTTACAAAAAGTCTATAGAATGCCTGGATTTCATACTTTGCCTATAACAACAAAATCAATCCATTTAACTTTGCCATTTGTCAAAAATACACCATCATTATTGTTTAGATCTCAAGATCTCACCAAGAAAAATTTACAATGGATAGTGTTCAGTTTTTGAACAAAAGTTATGTTTATCACAGGGGGCTTTAACATCTTAATTCTACATTGCCCCTGTTATTATTTCATTGCTGGTTGCCAAATAATTAGACTCTTTTTTTTGTGCACAATTCGAGTCTTATCATTTGATGACCAGCAATATATACAATATCACACATCCCTAACTGATACTAAACACCATATTTACAACGGTATATACACAAAGTCTTAAAGTGTGTTCACACTACCGATTTGTTACTAGGATTCTTGACTTTTACACAAGATTTGTTGAGCCAAAATATGATGGGATTGTTTCTGGAACTTGCCAGCAGACACCGTACTAGGAGACTATAAAAAATGAAGGTCCCGTTTTTATGGCAGTGATTAGCTCATATAGATAGCAGCTCGTAGTCACAGATAGCTGAGAATCCATGTAACAAATCTGCAGTGTGAATGTACCTTTAAAACTACACTATCTCATACCGGGTACATTTGATGACCAACACTGTACACATCCATTACTAACAATATAAAACATTTTAAAAAGAGTAGATCTACAAAGTCTTACGCCTACAAAATCAAATACATGAAAAGGGAGATTCAAGTTACAATTATAACATTTAAGGAAACAAATATAATTTATAAAGAGAAACATCAATTAAAAAATTGAGATATTAGTTCACAAGTTCATGCACACATTTAGCCTCAAGGGGTTGGCACTTTATTCAGTTGTAATTAAAACCAACCATCCAATAACTATCAACAAAATATAATTGCCATAATGGTGGTCACATGTTCAGGAAGGAAACACTATCCTGTGGTCCAATGTTAAAATTTTGGAAGTCAAGGAGTCTTAACAGGATAAAAGATAAAGACCTACTGTTCAGCAATGTCTGTTACAGATAAAAGAAATCTTGGTGGTATTCATTCAATCATGGATTTATCTCACTTATACCCAGTCATGGATGTATCTCAGTTGTAGCTAATCATGGATGTAATAGCTCAGTGGTACATGATCTCAAGGTATCTCAAATGTATGTATCACAGCTGTATGCAATCATGGATGTAAATTGTCAATTATACCCAGTCATGGATGTATCTCAGTTGTAGCTAATCATGGATGTAATAGCTCAGTGGTACATGATCTCAAGGTATCTCAAATGTATGTATCACAGCTGTATGCAATCATGGATGTAAATTGTCAATGGTGCCCAATCATGGATGAATCTTGATTGTACACCGATCATGGATGTAATATCTCAGTGGTATCATGGATGTAATATCTCAGTGGTATCATACACAATCATGGATGCATCTCAGTTGTGCCCAATTATGGTTGTAGTATCTCAATGTTACACCATCATAGATAAATCTCAGCTGTACCCAATCATGGATGTATCTTAGTTGTACCAAAACATGGATGTTTCTCAGTTGTACCCAATCATGCATGTAGTATCTTAGTGGTACCAAATCATGGATGCATCTCAGTTCTGATGACCAAATTAAAATTAATATTATCAAAAATATTACACTATATAAAAGTTTCCAATATATTACAATGATATATTTGTGTCTTTATCTTAATTTCTCAATCTTTCAAACTTAGTTTATTTGGGAGCAAAATAAAAACTTACTGAGTAAATCTCATGTAAAATAAAACTAACAGAAAACTGGAAATACATTTCTTTATTATATATTCAGTACCTAGGTCAAATGAATCATGAAACCATGAGAAATTGTTTCCAGTCAGATCACATCTTGGAGGAAATCATCCAATGGGTTTATAGAAAAAATCTGTAAATAGAGAAATTATAGACTTGGTTGTAATATTAACTTGTCTAGTTTTATATAGAGTGTTCTGTAGTTTTGAAAGGGGCAGATTTCCCTATAGGCTAAGTAGACGTAAGCATAGGGCCTTAATAATCTATTGGGCAACCAAATTTTAATAGATTCCAGGGCTTACTAAAAAGAAAATACTTTAAAAATAATACAAATTTAAATTAAATCTTTTACCAACATTAATAATAAAGGGTTTATTTTAAATTCCTCTTGCTGTCCTCTGGGAATCTACATTGAAGCCAAATGTTAATTTTTTTTAAATAATGTTTTTACTGTACTTTGTTTACTGAGGAAGGCTTCTGGCCAACGCGATTAGTTTTTTTGTTGCATCCTTTTTTACATATTTTCCCATACTTACTTAGCTTTCCTTAGGTAAATATTTACATTCTGATGATAATGAAGAAGACATTTTGACCTATATTTCCATATATTTTTATGAAAAATAATTAAACACTAAGTCCTAAGTTTTGTTTATCTTTTAAGTAAATCAAGTCAGATATGTGAGATAGCAAGGTATAAAACTAAAACTAATCCTACGAATTCATTTCTCCAAAAAAAAATTGGTCAATGTTCTACTAAATATCAGTGTCTTGAAATTTTCCCCTGACTACTGTACCTCCCAATGTACCTAAAAAAAAATTTCGCATCACTACCTACTTCTACCCAAACCAATATTTATCATAACTACCGTACCTCTCAATATACCCAAACAATATTGTTCTTTATTACAGTACCTCTCAATGTACCAAAAACAATATTTATCATGACTAATGTTATATTTCCCACATAACTTGTTCCCCTATTTTTGTATGGTGTAAATATTAATGATGTTTGAGTTTGATTTAAATTTTTAAAGCAATTTATAATATATTTTTAAGGATCGATGTATCATTAGGCCTATTGACAACAGTCTATAGATTTTCAATTCTTCAGTCACTTTAGACTTAAGTCTTAAGTGTTACTAATTTTATGTCTTAGTAAAACTGTCCAAATAAAAAGCCTTTCAACATCCCCTGGCCTTGTCTTTTTTTTTAGTACTGAACAACACATTTAAATCAATACCAGTATTCTCATCAAATTAAAATTTTGATCTCTAGTCTAGGCCTACTATTTTTCAATTGTAATTGTGGTTATCACTTTAGTCTTAAGTCAAGAAACTATTTAACCCAGTCATGCAGCCCAGCTTTTTTTTAGTGGCAATCATTAATCATTTAATGTTAAACATTAATTTAAATTTAAATGATGTTTAAATTGGAAGGCTTAATAACTAGAATGAACTTAATGTTATTAATAAGTGACAAAAGAATGAGTAAATAACTGCCTTAAAAGTTTAAAATATTTATCTTAGTTATTAGTAGTAACAGTGATTAGTTGTCTATCATCAGATATCAGGAGCTGTGTGCCGCTTTTTTTGTCTTTTACTAGTTTCTTGTAATTGTAATAATTAATTACTATTATTAGACTAGTGGCTTGGTAATTGGCATTGTATCTCCTCAAGATTTTGTAACACAAATGAAACTAAAAAATAAACAGTAAATATAAATTGCTTGCATTTAAATAAACTCTTTTGCAGTTTAAAAAAAAATTAATATTTGAGCATGAAAATACTAAACTAGTCTAAACTAAAATTAAAATGGTGATATATCATAATTTAAGAGAATTTAAATATTTGTACATTGTAGAAAACTAAATTTAGTAAATAACTTAAAAATATATGCCTAAGATGCATAATTTGATGTCACATAGTAAACACCCCGCCCCAATAACATGGTACAGAATAACCCACTAGTTTTTGCTTTGTATCTTGAAGAAATATTTTGGAAAGTTATTTAAACCCGGATAAAGAATTCTTTATCTTAAGAAAAGCAAATAATATATATTTTTTTTTTAAAAAGAGTTCTCAATTAGAGGCAACTCAAAAAATTATATTGTCCGTCAAGATGACAGCAGTTAGTTCCCATATATTCATAAAGAATTAGGAACAGCAACCAAGTTAATACGATCTTTAACCAAGGTGACAAGAGTTAACTTTCTTGATAAGTAAAAATAAAAATATATAATTAATGGGAAGTTATCGCTATCATCCTAAAAACATCTGTTTATTTTAATGGTTGCTTCCCTTTGACCATGTTTTCAAAAAATCGACCAAAAAAAAAAAAAAACACGTTATCATTGTTCTGGCGTTATTTTATTCAGTAATTTAATACCAGTAATTCTTTTATGCTAATTTTAATTTTATTTGTGTGCGGTTTAATTTTTCTGTATTTAATTTTAAATATCAAAATACTTTTTATTATACATTTTAATAGAAGTATATGACTTTTATGCTATTATATTATTTTAAATTATTTTTGAAATTTGATTTTAATGCATCTTTCATTTTTATATACAAAATTTTTCAAGAAAATATTTAAAATTCATATTTATTTAATAAATTTATATGCAATTTATGGTAACAGTTTTTTTTTCTATAATTGTTATTTATTTTTTAAATTTTAAATTTTCAGTTTAGTTTGAACCACCTTACTAGTCAATTACTTTATAATTAGATCTACTAGCCTTTGGTTTGGGAACATATTGCATACCCAACTTTACCTTGCTTTGCAAGCTCTCAGTCAATCAAGCTCTTATAAAAATTACAAATTTAACTTGTTTCATTTAAACATCCCGATAAGTGAAAATTGATAATTCTAGAGTTATCCTCTATAGATGCTTCACTTGGTTCTTTATCCACTAAGAATGGGATTTAGTTTTTGCAATGGAAATGGCGAAATTCTTATCCAAGGATAATAGCATTCTAATAAAAATTCTAAGACACTGAATCAAGAGCATATTGTGAGCACAAAGTGTTTTTTGGGAAAATAAATTTCATTCTTTAGAGAGACTAATTTATTTTGCTCTTTGAACATTGTTGTAAATAGTTATAAATGGCAATCTTTTGAAGAGAGAATATTTAGGGCTTCAATGTGACAACCCCTCCAACACCAAACAATTGTTTTTAAATTCACCACACATTCCAAAAACCAAATTGCTTGCTATAGGTGACAATCTTCATGATTCTTATCGTAATTCAACAATTCGATTTTCATGTGCTTTTGTTAATTCATTCATTTCAAGCCTACTCTGTCCATTCACTTAAAACAATTGTTATAGTTCTTAGGACATTCTATATTAGAACATGAATTTATTGTTATGCTTTCCATTCAGTGTTTTACACTGTCTTAGTCACTTACTTGTCTAGTGATCTGTTACACCATCTTAGTCACTGATCTGTTACACCATCTTAGTCACTTGTCTAGTGATTTGTTACACCATCTTAGTCACTTGACTAGTGATCTGTTACACCGTCTTAGTCACTTGTCTAGTGATCTGTTACACTGTCTTAGTCACATGTCTAGTGATCTGTTACACTGTCTTTGTCACTGATCTGTTACACCATCTTAGTCACCTGTCTAGTGATCTATTACATTGTCTTAGTCATTGATCTGTTACACAATCTTAGTCACTGATCTGATACACCATCTTAGTCACTGATCTGTTACACCGTCTTAGTCACTGATCTGTTACATCATCTAAGTCACTTGTCTAGTGATTTGTTAAACCATCTTAGTCACTTGTCTAGTAATCTGTTACACCACCTTAGTCACTTGTCTAGTGATCTGTTAATCATCTAAGTCACTTGTATAGTGCTCTGTTATACCGTCTTAGTCACTGATCTGCTACACCGTCTTAGTTACTGATCTGTTACACAGTCTTAGTCACTGATCAGTTACACCATCGTAGTCACTTGTCTAGTGATTTGTTACACCGTCTTAGTCACTGATCTGTTTCACCATCTTAGTCACCTGTCTAGTGATCTGTTACATCGTCTAAGTCATTGATCTGTTACACCGTCTTAGTCACTGATCTGTTACACCGTCTTAGTCACTGATCTGTTACATCATCTAAGTCACTGTCTAGTGATTTGTTAAGCCATCTTAGTCACTTGTCTAGTGATCTGTTACACCGTCTTAGTCCCTTGTCTAGTGATTTGTTACACCGTCTTAGTCACTTGTATAGTGATCTGTTATACCGTCTTAGTCACTGATCTGTTACACCATCTTAGTCACATGTCTGTGATTTGTTACACTATCTTAGTCACTGATCTGATACACCATCTTAGTCACTGATCTGTTACACCATCTTCGTCACCTGTCTAGTGATATGTTATATCGTCTTAGTCATTGATCTGTTACACCATCTTAGTCACTGATCTGATACAATATCTTTGTCACTGATCTGTTACACCGTCTTAGTCACTGATCTGTTACATCATCTAAGTCACTTGTCTAGTGATTTGTTACACCATCTTAGTCACTTGTCTAGTCATTTGTTACACCGTCTTAGTCACTTGTCTAGTGATTTGTTACACCGTCTTAGTCACTTGTCTAGTGATTTGTTACACTGTCTTAGTTACTAGTCTAGTGAGCTATTAAATCTTCTTAGTCACTGATCTGTTACATCGTCTTAGTCACTTGTCTACTGATCTGTTACACCGTCTTAGTCACTGATCTGTTACATTGTCTTAGTCAATTGTCCAGTGATTTGTTACACCATCTTAGTCACTTGTCTAGTGATCTGTTACACATCTTAGTCACTGGTCTAGTGATCTGTTACACCGTCTTAGTCACTTGTATAGTGATCTGTTATACTGTCTTAGTAACTGATCTGTTACACCGTCTTAGTGACTGATCTGATACACCATCTTTGTCACTGATCTGTTACACCGTCTTAGTCACTGATCTGTTACATCATCTAAGTCACTTGTTTAGTGATTTGTTAAACCATCTTAGTCACTTGTCTAGTGATCTGTTGCACCATCTTAGTCATTTGTCTAGTGATTTGTTACACCGTCTTAGTCACTTGTCTAGTGATTTGTTACACCGTCTTAGTCACTGATCTGTTTCACCATCTTAGTCACCTGTCTAGTGATCTGTTACATCGTCTTAGTCATTGATCTGTTACACCGTCTTAGTCACTGATCTGTTACACCGTCTTAGTCACTGATCTGTTACATCATCTAAGTCACTGTCTAGTGATTTGTTAAACCATCTTAGTCACTTGTCTAGTGATCTGTTACACCGTCTTAGTCCCTTGTCTAGTGATCTGTTACACCGTCTTAGTCCCTTGTCTAGTGATATGTTACACCGTCTTAGTCAAAGATCTGTTACATCATCTTAGTCACTTGTCTAGTGATCTGTTACACAGTCTTAGTCACTGATCTGTTATATCGTCTTAGTCCCTTCTCTAGTGATCTGTTACATCTTCTTAGTCACTGATCTGTTACATCGTCTTAGTCAATTGTCCAGTGATTTGTTACTCCATCTTAGTCACTTGTCTAGTGATCTGTTACACACTCTTAGTCACTTGTCTGGTGATCTGTTACACCTTCTTAGTCACTTGTATAGTGATCTGTTACACCGTCTTAGTCACTTGTATAGTGATCTGTTACACCGTCTTAGTCACTGATCTGTTAAACCGTCTTAGTCACTTGTCTAGTGATTTGTCATTAATGATTTGTTTGCTAGCCTTTTGTCTAACATTGTGCCACTAGTGATTTTTAGTCCTATGTCAAGTGATGTGTCACAAGTAATCTGCGAGTCCTTTTTTCAAGTGATATGACACTAGTGATTAGTTTGCTAGTCCTATGTCTAGTGATGTGTCACAAGTAATCTGCTAGTCCTTTTTCAAGTGATATGACACTAGTGATTAGTTTGCTAGTCCTTTGTCTAGTGATGTGTCACAAGTAATCTGCTAGTCCTTTTTCAAGTGATATGACACTAGTGATTAGTTTGCTAGTCCTATGTCTAGTGATGTGTCACAAGTAATCTGCTAGTCCTTTTTCAAGTGATATGACACTAGTGATTAGTTTGCTAGTCCTTTGTCTAGTGATGTGTCACAAGTAATCTGCTAGTCCTTTTTCAAGTGATATGACACTAGTGATTAGTTTGCTAGTCCTATGTCTAGTGATGTGTCACAAGTAATCTGCTAGTCCTTTTTCAAGTGATATGACACTAGTGATTAGTTTGCTAGTCCTATGTCTAGTGATGTGTCACAAGTAATCTGCTAGTCCTTTTTCAAGTAATATGACACTAGTGATTAGTTTGCTAGTCCTATGTCTAGTGATGTGTCACAAGTAATCTGCTAGTCCTTTTTCAAGTAATATGACACTAGTGATTAGTTTGCTAGTCCTTTGTCTAGTGATGTGTGACACGTAATCTGCTAGTCCTTTTTCAAGTGATATGACACTAGTGATTAGTTTGCTAGTCCTATGTCTAGTGATGTGTCACAAGTAATCTGCTAGTCCTTTTTCAAGTAATATGACACTAGTGATTAGTTTGCTAGTCCTATGTCTAGTGATGTGTCACAAGTAATCAGCTAGTCCTTTTTCAAGTGATATGACACTAGTGATTAGTTTGCTAGTCCTATGTCTAGTGATGTGTCACAAGTAATCAGCTAGTCCTTTTTCAAGTGATATGACACTAGTGATTAGTTTGCTAGTCCTATGTCTAGTGATGTGTCACAAGTAATCTGCTAGTCCTTTTTCAAGTATTATGACACTAGTGATTAGTTTGCTAGTCCTATGTCTAGTGATGTGTCACAAGTAATCTGCTAGTCCTTTTTCAAGTAATATGACACTAGTGATTAGTTTGCTAGTCCTTTGTCTAGTGATGTGTCACAAGTAATCTTCTAGTCCTTTTTCAAGTGATATGACACTAGTGATTAGTTTGCTAGTCCTATGTCTAGTGATGTGTCACAAGTAATCTGCTAGTCCTTTTTCAAGTAATATGACACTAGTGATTAGTTTGCTAGTCCTTTGTCTAGTGATGTGTCACAAGTAATCTGCTAGTCCTTTTTCAAGTGATATGACACTAGTGATTAGTTTGCTAGTCCTATGTCTAGTGATGTGTCACAAGTAATCTGCTAGTCCTTTTTCAAGTAATATGACACTAGTGATTAGTTTGCTAGTCCTTTGTCTAGTGATGTGTGACACGTAATCTTCTAGTCCTTTTTCAAGTGATATGACACTAGTGATTAGTTTGCTAGTCCTATGTCTAGTGATGTGTCACAAGTAATCTGCTAGTCCTTTTTCAAGTGATATGACACTAGTGATTAGTTTGCTAGTCCTATGTCTAGTGATGTGTCACAAGTAATCTTCTAGTCCTTTTTCAAGTGATATGACACTAGTGATTAGTTTGCTAGTCCTATGTCTAGTGATGTGTCACAAGTAATCTGCTAGTCCTTTTTCAAGTGATATGACACTAGTGATTAGTTTGCTAGTCCTATGTCTAGTGATGTTATTCCAATTTCAAGTTACTATTTTAATTAATTTAGCTTTAGATTTTGACAGCATCAATTAATATGTTCTGACAAGGTTAGTGTAATTCATTCAGCTCATCAGTCTATTTGCCACCTCTGGTCAAGGTTATACATTTTATCATTCCCTCTTCAGGCCAAAACATGTTAGGGTAATTAAAAGCCTATAATGTTAGTTTTTGTAAATGATCTGGTGGACCAATAAAGTGATACAGCAATAAGGTGACATTTCTTTGAATTACTAATGAAAAATTAAATAGTTTAAAACCGGTAAGGTTAAAGTTTGAGTGATTGAAACAATGAACAGGTTGATTGAAAAGTCTAAACATTTTAGTTGTGTGTTAGTAGAAATTTATTTAATTAATAATTTAATAATTAGGTAAACTTGTTTACTTGGGTTGAGACATTCAGATGTTAGCCATGGTTGTATGATGCACATTCAGATGTCAGCAAAGATGGTATGATGTACATTCAGATGTCAGCCAAGATGGTGTGGTGTAAATTCAGTTGTCAGCAAAGACGGTATGGTGTAAATTCAGTTGTCAGCCAAGATGGTATGGTGTACATTCAGGTGTCAGCCAAGATAATATTTTGTACATTCAGATGTCAGCCAAGATGGTATGAAAGACATTCAGATGTCAGCCAAGATGGTGTGGTGTACATTCAGATGTCAACCATGATGGTATGTTGTACATTCAGATGTCAGCCAAGATTTTATATTGTACATTCAGATGTAAGCCAAGATAGTATATTGTACATTCAGATGTCAGCCAAGATTGTATATTGTACATTCAGATGTAAGCCAAGATGGTGTGGTGTACATTCAGATGTCAGCCAAGATGTTATGTTGTACATCAGATGTCAACCAAGATGGTGTGATGTACATTCAGATGTCAGCCAAGATGGTTTGGTGTACATTCAGATGTCAGCCAAGATGGTATGATAGACATTCAGGTGTCAGCCAAGATGGTGTGGTGTACATTCAGATGTCAACCATGATGGTATGTTGTAAATTCAGATGTCAGCCAAGATTGTATATTGTACATTCAGATGTCAGCCAAGATTGTATATTGTACATTCAGATGTAAGCCAAGATTGTATATTGTACATTCAGATGTCAGCCAAGATTGTATATTGTACATTCAGATGTAAGCCAAGATGTTATGTTGTACAATCAGATGTCAGCCAAGATGGTGTGATGTACATTCAGATGTCAGCCAAGATGGTATATTGTTCATTCAGATGTCAGCCAAGATGGTTTGGTGTACATTCAGATGGCAGACAAGACGGTGTGGTGTTCATTTGTTTTAGTGAAGATCTGTTGTACATTCCAGTGCCTGCCATTATGATATGGTGTATGTGGTGGTAGCTGAAATGATATGGTGTACATTCAAGTGTCAGCCAAAATGATATGGTGTACATTCAAGTGTCAGCCAAAACGATATGGTGTACATTCAAGTTTCAGCCAAAATGATATGGTGTACATTTTGATGTAAGCCAAGAATCTATGATATAGATTTATTTAAATGTCTTTGGTTCCACTGTCAAGTCACTTGCGTAGACTTTATTAACCTGGAAATGGAAAAACAAAATATTTACAATCAAATTATTTACTGTTCCTTTATAATTTTATTTTTATTGATCTACTTCATCTACTTTATCTGCTTCATCTACTTCATGTACTTCACTTTTGCTGCAAGACTCATTGCAGATGAAACTATGTGTTGGTTATTGTTACATTTTAAAAAAGAATGCAATGTCTACATCAAGTTTATGCATCTGAAAAAAATACTATAAGACAATAAGAATAAGTAACACTAAAGAAAAAAGTACTCCAATTCTATGATCTGACCCATGAGAAAATTTGTGTTTTTTTTTTTATATATAAACCATAGGGTAGGGGAGGGAAATATAAAAAGAAATATAAATCACAGGGTTGAGTAAGAAAATATAAATCACAGGGTAGGGGAAGAAAATATAAAGCACAGGGTAGGGGAAGAAAATATAAAGCACAGGGTAGGGAAGAAAATATAAAGCACAGGGTAGGGGAAGAAAATATAAAGCACAGGGTAGGGGAAGAAAATATAAAGCACAGGGTAGGGGAAGAAAATATAAAGCACAGGGTAAGGGAAGAAAATATAAAGCACAGGGTAGGGAAGAAAATATAAAGCACAGGGTAGGGGAAGAAAATACAAAGCACAAGGTAGGGAAAGAAAATATAAAGCACAAGGTTGCGAAAGAAAATATAAAGGACAAGGCAGGGAAAGAAAATATAAAGCACATGGTAGGGGAAGAAAATATAAAGCACAGGGTAGGGGAAGAAAATATAAAGCACAGGGTAGGGGAAGAAAATACAAAGCACAAGGTAGGGAAAGAAAATATAAAGCACAAGGTAGCGAAAGAAAATATAAATGACAAGGTAGGGAAAGAAAATATAAAGCACATGGTAGGGGAAGGAAATATAAAGCACATGGTAGGGTAAGAAAATATAAAGCACAGGGTAGCGAAAGAAAATATAAAGCACATGGTAGGGTAAGAAAATATAAAGCACATGGTAGCGAAAGAAAATATAAAGCACAGGGTAGGGAAGAAAAAATAAAGCACAGGGTAGGGGAAGAAAATACAAAGCACAAGGTAGGGAAAGAAAAAAAAAAAGCACAAGGTAGCGAAAGAAAATATAAAGGACAAGGTAGGGAAAGAAAATATAAAGCACATGGTAGGGGAAGAAAATATAAAGCACAGGGTAGGGGAAGAAAATATAAAGCACAGGGTAGGGGAAGAAAATATAAAGCACAGGGTAGGGGAAGAAAATATAAAGCACAGGGTAGGGGAAGAAAATATAAAGCACAGGGTAGGGGAAGAAAATATAAAGCACAGGGTAGGGGAAGAAAATATAAAGCACAGGGTAGGGGAAGAAAATATAAAGCACAGGGTAGGGGAAGAAAATATAAAGCACAGGGTAGGGGAAGAAAATATAAAGCACAGGGTAGGGGAAGAAAATATAAAGCACAGGGTAGGGGAAGAAAATATAAAGCACAGGGTAGGGGAAGAAAATATAAAGCACAGGGTAGGGGAAGAAAATATAAAGCACAGGGTAGGGGAAGAAAATATAAAGCACAGGGTAGGGGAAGAAAATATAAAGCACAGGGTAGGGGAAGAAAATATAAAGCACAGGGTAGGGGAAGAAAATATAAAGCACAGGGTAGGGGAAGAAAATATAAAGCACAGGGTAGGGGAAGAAAATATAAAGCACAGGGTAGGGGAAGAAAATATAAAGCACAGGGTAGGGGAAGAAAATATAAAGCACAGGGTAGGGGAAGAAAATATAAAGCACAGGGTAGGGGAAGAAAATATAAAGCACAGGGTAGGGGAAGAAAATATAAAGCACAGGGTAGGGGAAGAAAATATAAAGCACAGGGTAGGGGAAGAAAATATAAAGCACAGGGTAGGGGAAGAAAATATAAAGCACAGGGTAGGGGAAGAAAATATAAAGCACAGGGTAGGGGAAGAAAATATAAAGCACAGGGTAGGGGAAGAAAATATAAAGCACAGGGTAGGGGAAGAAAATATAAAGCACAGGGTAGGGGAAGAAAATATAAAGCACAGGGTAGGGGAAGAAAATATAAAGCACAGGGTAGGGGAAGAAAATATAAAGCACAGGGTAGGGGAAGAAAATATAAAGCACAGGGTAGGGGAAGAAAATATAAAGCACAGGGTAGGGGAAGAAAATATAAAGCACAGGGTAGGGGAAGAAAATATAAAGCACAGGGTAGGGTAAGAAAATATAAAGCACAGGGTAGGGTAAGAAAATATAAAGCACAGGGTAGGGTAAGAAAATATAAAGCACAGGGTCGGGGAAGAAAATATAAAGCACAGCGTAGGGGAAGAAAATATAAAGCACAGGGTGGGGGAAGAAAATATAAAGCACAGGGTAGGGTAAGAAAATATAAAGCACAGGGTAGGGTAAGAAAAAATAAAGCACAGGGTCGGGGAAGAAAATATAAAGCACAGGGTGGGGGAAGAAAATATAAAGCACAGGGTAGGGGAAGAAAATATAAAGCACAGGGTCGGGGAAGAAAATATGAAGCACAGGGTGGGGGAAGAAAATATAAAGCACAGGGTAGGGGAAGAAAATATAAAGCACAGGGTAGGGGAAGAAAATATAAAGCACAGGGTAGGGGAAGAAAATATAAAGCACAGGGTAGGGGAAGAAAATATAAAGCACAGGGTAGGGGAAGAAAATATAAAGCACAGGGTAGGGGAAGAAAATATAAAGCACAGGGTGGGGGAAGAAAATATAAAGCACAGGGTCGGGGAAGAAAATATGAAGCACAGGGTGGGGGAAGAAAATATAAAGCACAGGGTAGGGGAAGAAAATATAAAGCACAGGGTAGGGGAAGAAAATATAAAGCACAGGGTGGGGGAAGAAAATATAAAGCACAGGGTAGGGGAAGGAAATATAAAGCACATGGTAGGGTAAGAAAATATAAAGCACAGGGTAGCGAAAGAAAATATAAAGCACATGGTAGGGTAAGAAAATATAAAGCACAGGGTAGGGGAAGAAAATATAAAGCACAGGGTAGGGGAAGAAAATATAAAGCACAGGGTAGGGGAAGAAAATATAAAGCACAGGGTAGGGGAAGAAAATATAAAGCACAGGGTAGGGGAAGAAAATATAAAGCACAGGGTAGGGGAAGAAAATATAAAGCACAGGGTAGGGGAAGAAAATATAAAGCACAGGGTAGGGGAAGAAAATATAAAGCACAGGGTGGGGGAAGAAAATATAAAGCACAGGGTAGGGGAAGAAAATATAAAGCACAGGGTAGGGGAAACCTTTCAGCTCTTTTTTTAATTTTTTGTTTATTTTCCATGGTTTCACACTTGCCTTCAGATTTTTTGTTTTTGCTTTAACTCCAAGATTTTATCCTGCCTCCAGCAGCACACCCTGGTAAGAGCCCCTGTTTTAGTCATATATGTCGATAGGAAGATAAATGATAACATAATAAACTTAATTTCCCAATGACCATGTGTTTAAAAATAACACAAGAAGAGAATTAGCAAAGGGTTAAAAATACCAAGACTCCCAAGCCTCAAATTTCCTGCACATTCTTATCTTGTGTGCAACTGCACATTCATATCTTTTGTTTCGTGCAACAGCACATTCTTATCTTGTGTGCAACGGCACATTCTTATCTTGTGTGCAACTGCACATTCATATCTTTTGTTTCGTGCAACGGCACATTCTTATGTTTTGTGCAACTGCACATTCTTATGTTTTGTGCAACTGCACATTCTTATGTTTTGTGCAACTGCACATTCTTATGTTTTGTGCAACTGCACATTCATATCTTTTGTTTCGTGCAACAGCACATTCTTATCTTGTGTGCAACTGCACATTCATATCTTTTGTTTTGTGCAACTACACATTCTTATGTTTTGTGCAACTACACATTCTTATGTTTTGTGCAACTACACATTCTTATGTTTTATGCAACTACACATTCTTATGTTTTGTGCAACTTCAATTTTTTTTAAAAGAATTTTTAAAGAAAAAAAATTGTTATAAAGAGAAGCTTATAACATTATAGTAATTAAGTGATATTTAATATAAAAATTTAAATAAATCATAAATGTGCCATGACTTCTTGTCATTAAATGTAAGATTACTTGACTTGTTATTAAATGTGACATCACTTGACATGTCATTAAATGTAAGATTACTTGACTTGTTATTAAATGTGAGATCACTTGACATGTCATTAAATGTAAGATTACTTGACTTGTAAATAAATGTAAAATTACTTGACTTGTCAATAAATGTAAGATTACTTGATTTGTCATTAAATGTAAAATTACTTGACTTGTTATTAAATGTAAGATTACTTGACTTGTCATTAAATGTAAAATTGCTTGACTTGTCATTAAATGTAAGATTACTTGACTTGCTATTAAATGTGAGATCACTTGACATGTCATTAAATGTAAGATTACTTGACTTGTCATTAAATGTAAAATTGATTGACTGTCATTAAATGTAAGATTACTTGACTTGTAATTAAAATTTTAGATTACTTGACTTGCCATTAAATGTAAAATTACTTGACTTGTTAAATGTAAGATAAATTGACTTGTCATTAAATGTAAGATTACTTGACTTGTCACTAAATGTAAGATTACTTGACTTATCATTAAATGTAAAATTATTTGACTTGTCATTAAGTGTTATACTACTTGACTTGTCATTAAATGTAAAATTACTTGCCTTTTCATTAAATGTAAGATTACTTGAACTGTTTTTCAAGTACCGGTAACACAAACATTTAAAAAAAAAATAAAACATATATTATTACAAATATTATTACATATATGATTACGTATGTACATTCTAAAGAAAACCAATACCTTAAGAATAACACTAGAAGGGTGAGGGTTAGGTGTGCCCATGCCCGGTGTGCCCATACAAGGTGTGCCCATGCCCGGTGTGCCCATGCTTGCTGTGCACAACATAGAGGTGCCAATTATAGATGTGATGCCCCGGTACATATTTCTCTAGTTAATTATATTTGGTCATTCACCTTGAAATAACGTGGGCAATTTGTTAAAAAGCTCAGCATCTTCGCTAGAATATTTGAATTTAAACCTAACCAATAAAGCTTTTTAATCATAAGGTGTGGTTGGATGGTGTTAAATGCAGATAAGATGTCTAATACAAGCACCTTAGCATATTTTTTTAGGGCTGTCTAGGTGATGGTAAAGTATATTCAATAATAGTAAGATGGCATCCTCTTTACTTCTGTATGTAATTACTTCACGTATGTAATAATATCAATAATCATAGTGTTCGTATTGAGTAATCATTAAAATATTGCAAAACTTAGTAATATAGTTGTAGTTCTTTGTTTCTTGTTTGAAATGAAGGGAAATGAAAAAATCACCTACTTCAAAAGGTCATCCTTGTCATGGAAAGTTTTAAATGTCCAGTTCTGACCTCTTCATGTGAAGTTTTCAATGTCCAGTTTGGTCATCTTCATGTGAAGTTTTCAATGTCCAGTTTGGTCATCTTCATGTGAAGTTTTCAATGTCCAGTTTGGTCATCTCTGTGCCTTTCATTAATACATTTCACAAATTTGAGAGGAGACTCATCTGGAGGAATAGAATTTTAAATATAATTTATACTTCTAATCTAAACTCAATATTCTTACTTCTAATCTAGTGTAAACTTAATATTCTAATCATACAAACCTATAGTTCAAATATTTATTTTTAGAATGTGTTGTTGTGAGATTTAATTATATAATCTTATATTTTACTTATTTATATAATCTTAGATTCTCTTATTTATACTTATAATTCAAATATTGTGAATTTTTCTTTGGCAGCTAAATCTAACTCCAACATTTAAAACCTCTATAATTCAAGCTGGTTTAATTCTATTCTAATAATTCAAGCTGGTTTAATTGTATAATAATATTTCAAGCTGGTTTAATTTTATTATAATAATTCTAGCTGGTTTAATTCTATTATAAATTATAATAATTAAAACTGGTTTAATTCTATTATAATAATTAAAACTGGTTTAACTCTATTATAATAATTCAAACTGGTTTACTTCTATTATAATAATTCAAGCTGGTTTAAATATATTCTAATAATTCAAGCTGGTTTAATTATGCACTGTAACTTAAGTGCAGTCATTAGCAACAGAATTTTTGTAATAAAAATTTTAAAAAATAAATTAAAAAGTGGAGGTTACCATACTGACAACAAAATTAAGATAACCGTTCTCAGGATTTTCCGGACGATAGTGAAGTGCTTACTATAGATAGTTCTACACTCTACCTGCCGGCCTTTAAGCTAATAGTCCCATGGCTCTTTACTTTATTTATTAATATTATAGTCGCCTCCCCTAATTTTTTTTACCAGAGTTCACACATCACACATGGTAGGCTTTTTTTTTCACTCAGTACTATTAACGGTAATCTTAACACTTGAGCTTCGGCTACGATAATATCCAGTTGTTCCGGCTTGCAATGCTATTTAAACAATTATATTTTTTATGATATTGTACATGATATTCTTTTTAGCACATATATATGATACAAATAATCCAAGACAAAATTTTTAAATAGAAAACTAAAACAATTTCAAAGTTAAAAAAACAGAATTTAAAGAATTTGGATCAACAAAATTTTGCTGCTGCACCACAATATTCTATTTTATTTCTGATTTAGTTTAGGTTTATGCTGAAATTTAAACCCCGCCCATCCATCTGATACAATCAGTCAGCTTGAAATGATATAATTTTTAATACACTCTTGTAACATGATCACACGTCACTCTGGCAATTCCATAAGAAAACAGCTCCCACTCTCTTTTTCAAATTCTATGAGAACAAAAACCCAATGACCCTCTCTCTTCTACTATCCATGGTGGTATTTCTGTGGACTGTGGAAAAAATAATAAATAATGGTTAGCACTTTAAACCAGAACAAATGGATATTATCGTAGCCAACGCTCAAGTGGTAGATTACCCTATTAACATAAAAAAAACCTGGAGTTTGGCAGGTGGGTTTCGAAAAGGAAGCAGAACACAATAGAAGCAAAGGCAAAGGTAAATGTGCAGAGATTGTCCCGCGATGGCCCCCAGCTTGGTTGACACAACCAGTTAATTCTGTCAATAAACCTAAACTAAATGTATCCCTAAACCTAACCTGAACCCTAAATAAATGTAGGAAGTGTCTACACGTCCGGCGGGCCGGACGTGTATCTCCCGCACTTTCTGTCCGGCGACCAAGTCACATGACCGTCGTAACATAGTGGCCCGTCAGCCTTGTCACGTGACTGCGAATGATTCAAAACTATTGTTAATTTTAAAATCTATTTCTCTACCAAGTAATTTACTAAGTATCTTGCAAACAAAGAATAGAAAAAAATACTTGTGTATATTACCAAAACAAAGTGGGGGTTAAGCAATAATGCATTCTAGAAGGAAGCAATGCTGAGAGAGAGAGATAATTACGGTAATAAAAAAAAATATGAATGCTAAAAAATAATAGCGAGGGTGATAAATAATTACGTTTAAGGCGGGGAGGCCAATAGTTAACAAAGAAATACACCCTACATCTACTGATCTTATTTTATTTCGTTCATATTTTAAATTTAGGTTTCAAGCTAGAGTAGAGTTTTACAAGAAGTTTAAGCAAGATAAGGGACTTTTTTCTTTGAAGAGTCGGAATCATGTAGACTAGTAGTAGTAATAGTACTACTAGTTAGTATATAGGCAGACTAGTTTAATATTCAAATATTCAGCTGACTTAAATATGTACACAATATTGGCATATCAAATGCAATGCAAGTATTTTGACGGCAACCACTTGTTACATGACATGTCTACCGCCGAAATAACAATATCTTCCACTAGTCGTCCAGCGGGGCGGTCACGTGCCCGCCGGCAGAATTTCTTTCACTTGTCATCCAGAGGTCACGTGACATGCCCGCCAGACCTATATCTCCAGCAATATTTGTACGGCGCGCCAGACGTGTAGACACTTCGTTAAATGTAGCCACTTTAATGAAAATTTCAAAACATTTTTAAAAATATAAAAATACTACAGCTTATAGAGCCTGGAGAATAGATTATAAAAACACCAAGATCAACTTTCTAGCTCAAGTGGTTCAAAAGTTATGAATTTTTTAGTAGGGACCTCAAACTCAAAGACACATTTTTACTATGGGATTTTCCTCCACATTTGGTGACCCTCACTTTGCTTTTTTTTTAAGGCCTATAACTTTATTTTAAAATGAGACAAAAATATAATATTTACAGGGAACATATTTTAATTACAGTACTTCCAAATAAAACCACAAAATATAAGTTAGTTTTTGTTAATATTCTGCAAAAATTATTTTAAAAATCTTTATTATTTTCCTATTAAAAATATATCAAATATGCTGACTCATCACTTATTTGTAATTAATTAATTAATAAGGTATAAATATTTTTTTTTCAATTTCCCAAAAATCATAATAATAATAAAATATTCTTAAGATATTTTTTCAAATTTTCTGTCGAATTGTTTAAAATTTATAATTATATACTAATAATAAAGGGATTATTTGTGTGAATATGACAAAAAATAGTATGTCATTTATTTTAAGTTAGTAAAGTTGTTTCACAGATCAAAATTTATTGTTAGAATCAACTTTGGCTGTTGATAGAATTTTAAATAATTTCCAGTTATCTGCTTGAGTTAATTATAATGTTTTATTATTAAATTTTAGTAATATCTCATGTAATTCTTGGATAATTGTGGCAGAAAGTGTATTTTTTCTTTGAGAATACTGAGGATTATATAATAATTCTCTTTTGGAATAGTGTGATATGTGATTAAATATAGGATATTTCAATACCAAAGGTAAGTGAATATTTTTTGTACAATTTTACTTAATTTATGCCTTAAGAATCACCATATATAATATATAGAATAATGGGTCCTACAAATAATTTGGGGGGGGGGCGGGGATAGACCTACACTTATAATAGTAATACTATTCTAGGCCTCTATATATACATACATACACTCTTTTATAACTTTTTAGGGACTTTATAAATAATAGCATTAACTACAACATATCCAACCCATGCTAATTTAGGCCCATCAGTTTGGTCATAAATTTACTCAGAAATTTTAATCACGTGTGTCCCAAAATTACCTATTATCGTGAATAGTTAATATTCGTTGCTATGGTAAATAACCTGATTTACTCTGGAAATCCAGCCAATTACCCCCTAATAACTCATTTAAAAATAAACAAAAAATAATTAATAAAACAAATACAAATTTTTAATATGATTTGATGCTTTTACTGAGGGATATTAGGTTAAACAAGCCTTATTAATTACAATTAATAGTTAACTATTAGTTTTATATATTGGTATATGTATACTATTAACAGTTAATAGTATACATATACCAATATATAAAACTAAAAGTCCCTGAAATTCAAAGAAAGTATCCTTTCCACACAAAAAATATGAATGAGTAAAAATTGCATTATTTTACCTTCAATTTTCAAAGTGAAGCCCCAAAATTTTTTGGGGGACTACAATGTCTAATCATAACACAACATATCTACTCTAAGTTGTGGGCAGAAATAGAATTTACATATGCTGGGCTATAAATAGGCTTGTTAAAAAGTCGTAAACAACGTGACTCTCTGTAAATTAAAAAGTGGACGTCGCCATTTTGACAACGAATTCTCGATACCCGATTTTTGGCACTTCACGGATCTTACCGAACTACCCATTTAATGTAAGCTAAACCTTAAATTAGGTATTTTAAAAGACGCACGCGCATCCCTTCTGCGCAGTCGAAAAATCACGGAAAAACTTGAGCTGCAATATAGCTATACGGCATAGCGAGGGTGTCGTTTTTTTGCGTTGTACGTCACTGTTTCCTAATAATAGTATTTAAATTATCGGTGACGTAGAGCACATATTTTTCCAAACATGTGAATACCATATTTACAGCATTTAGAATCTTGTGACCGGTAACGCATTTAATTTTTCATCGGTATGCACGTTAATTGCTTATTACTTTTTAATGTAAAACTCAAACACATAGTGGTTTAGCCCAATACTGCTTCATTCATTCACACAGTTTAATAACTTTACTTCATTAAAATTAGCTCAAACGCACAAAAGTTATGCCAATCCAACTGGAAGGTGTAAGAAAATAAAATTGTTAGTAGTCACCCGAGTCATCCCCCCTCACAAAAAAAAGTGGGTTGTCGGAAATGGTTGTTATTACCAATTTAACTTAAAGATATTTTCATTTATTCATTATAGTTCATCTTTGATAATCCGTGGTAGACTAATTAGTTAATAAAGGGAAAACTGTTTTACAATATTATTAGAAAGTAGTACAACTTAATAAATTAAATAATTTTAAATAATTGTAGTTCGTGTAGTCCGGTGAATTTCGGACTTGTTTTGTCCCTTGATTTATATAATTATTATATGTAGTAGTAGTAATACTACTACTATAATATATAATGCTAGTTATTAGTGGTATTTATAAATTATAATTAATGATAATAACAAAATAAAAGCAGTTGCTACCACTATTAAAAATATACTATTATCAATTGTAATTCCAATAAAATATGGTAATGCATAATTATTTTTTTTTTCGTACATATTTATTTTTTGTGAAAATTGCGTCACTGAGTCACTGTGACTTGTTTAAAATTAAAATTAGATAACCTATGAATTAGTCTATAACAAGTTTATTAAAATAAATAAATAAATAAGACTCTACATCATCATAGTAATTATATCAAACTAGGACAGAGGCATAAGAAAATGTTAACATTTATATCAACAATAATATATTTCTAATTAAATAAACAAAACAAAAAAAGGAAATAAATTTAATAAAAACATCACTTGAATAATATTAAAAAGAAACTAAAAATTGTATAGATTCAGAATTATGATTAGTATTTAATGTTAGGCTTCTTTTGGGTGGAAGAGAAAATTTTACATTTCTGTTGCAAACTTTGGAATTCCTTCCATGGCCCATATCCAATAAGGCGGAATGTTTGGATGCAGATGGCGGCGACAAAGTTTATGAAGGAAAAATGTGTGGGTTTCATCAACAAGACAAAGAAGTCACTATAGGGCATTCTACCCGGAAAATGGCAGGCAGAAGATCCCCATTACCTTTTAAATATTTAATGACATACTCCGATAAGGGTATGCTTGTAATTAGTTTTATGGGTGATATTAGTATTTGTTATATATAATTACATGCGTTCAATTTTATATATAAAAAAAGACTACTTACCTTTTTATAAATATAATGATTTAAAATTTAACACAAGCATAATAAAATTAGTTAAAATTCAATAAACATGTTATTTTTTTCAATTTTTCCTGTATAAATAATGATTTTCCCAATTTTTCTGTTCACTTTTTTCTGAACATACCCTCGATTAAATATATAAAAAAATAAAAGTCTTGATGTTATATAAAAGTTTTGTTGTTTATTGTGTTGTATATTGCATTGAGAATGTCTCCTGAAAGTTTGGTAGCATTATCTTTTAAAATAAAAAAGTTGTGGACAAAATAAAGCAGAAATGTGGAAAGTTGGTCACAAGTTTTTTCGTTAAATACAAAGATAAATAAAGGGGTTAAAAAATTCACCAAAAAAATCATAACTTTTTTTCCATAAAAGATAGAAAGATGAAATTGGTGTTTTTGCAAAGCTTATAGCGAGCCCTTTAAAATGGTGTATCATTTGTGGCTATTGGACAATATTTAAAATGTGTGTCAAAGTACCTACTTAAATGTAGCTCTCAACCTAACCTGAACCCTAATTCACTGCAACTATAAATAAACACGCAAATGAAGTCACGGGATGATCTATACTATACACAATAATAGCCAAAGCAAAATATATAATAGCATATAGAAACATAAGAAGAAGTCGCACGGCCGCACGGAATCGCTCTTTACTCTTTTTATTTTTTGTACATTACTTTATATTTTTATATATACTATATATTACTATATTATTACTATTACACTATTTACTATTTACTATTACCATTTAAATTCTCAGTAATCTCAGGGCCCGTTGTCTAAGCCACTATCGCTAAGCAATCTTTAGTGTTCAGGCTTCTGGTAGTGAAATTTCAATTATGCAAAGTTTTTTTTAAAAATTGTATCCTTCGAAGGAGTGAGAAACTTGACAATGTCTTGTTTTCAAATATTTTAATCGAGTGCCCCGTTTATTTAGATGGCTGCCATTTTGATTAATCAGCAGTAACTGTAATATCACGTGAAAAAAAAAAAAAGCAATGCTGCGAGTGGTTATCGCCTTTAACACCTTAGTATTTCATTAAATTCTAATTTTTGTCCAAAATTAAACAACACCTAAAAACATAGTTTAAAATATATAAATATATGTAACTACCTGTATTTAATTAATAAAGAATACACGTAAGTTAACATGATTAAATATGAAATGCATTAAGAAATAATATACGCACCTCAACTGCACTTTTACCAAATCCTTTATAAAATTTAATAAAGAGCAATTGGGGGGTGGGGCATGAAAAATTGACAAAACATACATACCAGTAATACAATTTATCATAATCCCAATTAGCCCCCTTTCCCCAATCTCTTCTTTCCCCCCCCCCCCCCCCCCCCCCCCCCCCCCACATTTATATTATAATGACCAACTCACAGATTTTTTTCACCAACTATTTCAGAAAAAAAAAATACTACGCATGAAAAGCACTTCTGATGTTTTTGTTTTATGAATCACATTTAGCGCCATTATCGGGAATTCTTTAGCTGTCCTCTTGGATACGACTTCTCAGCTAGGTGCTTTTTTCTTTTTTTTTTTTTAAATCTTTTCTGTTTTCTGATGTTTGTTCGCTGACGAATGCTTCCTGCCGACACGTTCGTTGTTTTGTTGCGCTCCTTTTTTCAGGTTTGACCTTTAGTTTTACTCATTCATTATTTTTTTTTAACCCTAGAAAAACAGAAAAACTGACTTTTAATGGGTGGGTTGGGGCTGAAAATTGGATAGAATTTGCTGTCATCGGCAACGAGTCTACGTGCCAAGTTTTACTGCTCGATAGATTGGCTGGAAGTGGATCAATTAGTCGTCAAAAAGGTTTTATCACACAACAGTCCAGAAACAGACGAACAAACGTAAAGTAATATAAAGAATTTAAAAAGAAGAAAAAGAAATCACACACAAAATAGTACGATCATACACAAATTTTACGAAAATTTTAATTGTGTAAACTGAGTATTAACGAGCTCATATTTTAAAGAAATCGAAACAAAACAGAGGAAAACAAAAATTAATGCAAAAACCTTATCATCGTCTTATTGAGACGAACGGATGCATGAAGAATAAAAAAGGATTAAACATAAGCTTAAAATGAAGACATATTTTAAGGGCCTCTGAGTTTGAGACATTTCTGATTAGATAAATTGAATTCAACACTCAATGTTGTTTTTTTTAAAAACAATAACAAAAGATATATACTTTATTTGGGGTTACTTATTTAATGATTTTTTAAATATTAAAAAAAAAATCTTAGTATTGAGGATTGGCAAATGTGTTAGTATCAATAGTAATAGTGTACCTTTGTACCGATAGTTTCATATTCATATCTTGTTACAGTACACTCTACACCAGGGGGTCACCAAACTTTTTTTCACAGTGGGCCGGATAACTGACAAAATGACAAGCGCGGGCCGGATAATCATTCTGTACAATACTCGCAGGCCAGAACGAAAGCTTTGAGAAAGAAGACGTAAAACTAAGTTAAGTATTCCATGTAAATCATTGGTGTTAACCATGGTAACGTCAGAGCGTAGGCGTAGCCACCACGAGCCGGTGAAGGATTTTTGGATGGCGCGACATACGCAAATATTACAATAAACAAGAAAATGTAGATACAATAATTTAAAATTGAAAATGGTAAATTTAAGCCCCCAGGAGGTTTCCGCACGTTTGAAGATCTCATAGTATTCTAAACATAATATTAAATCTAAGTTGTATCACAACGTCTCGTGTTCCGTACGTTTTATCAAACAGTACCGGCCCGCGGGCCGAGTTTGGTGACTCCTGCTCTACCATATTTATCGATTTCATAAAGTAAAACTTTTTAACTTAAAAAAAAAAATTATTTCAATAATTTTAAATTTAAAGTAAAGATTACTTTTGAACGATTTTTATTGATTAGAAGCCATAAATATATCATTACTCATTAAACTTTTTATTTTAATACTGAACTCACTGAATGGCTGTTTGAAATAATTTATTATAAATGTCTTGTGTTCAAATTGTTTTATTTTTGTGCTGAAAATATATAATGCAATCAAAAAAATTTCCATTTATAAAAAAACAAAGACGCCCCCCCCCCAATGCATTATATAAATATAATTATTTTATGGTAACTGTAACGTAGCAACATTTTTTGGCGAACAGTGTTGCATTATGGTCCATTAGAATAAGTGTAGACCGCCGCCAAAGGAATGAAAGAAGGAATGAATGTTATCTAGACTACAGTGTTTAATTTAGTCTTAGACTTAGCTCCAGAAAGCTTATTCATTAAAATTCTCCAACTGCAATATTATCATCATAATACTGTACTCCTACTTCACTCTTCATAAATTAAAGGTAGGCTATAAAATCAATTTTAAAGTTTTCTATCGAACCTGTTTACTGACAACCGTCTGTGTTGTTGGTTGTCATGGAGATTGATGACATCCAAACTAAGTTACACTAAGTATAAATAATGGTAAAAGTAGGGCGAGGCCTGCTAATCAACTAAATTGAAATGCTACAAAAAAGATAGTTCGACTAGTCCTAGTGGTTAATTTAAATTATCACATTTACTCAGACAAAAACGTTGAGTATAGCCCCATAAATTTAAATTTTAAATCAAAAGGATAAGGAATGAGCAAATTATGAATGTAATTTATATTTTGTTTTTAAATACTAAATGTGGTTGAGAATAACGTGTATAAGTCAAGTCGAGGTGAGTGGCACAAGCTCTGCTTTATCTAATTTTTTTATGTTTTATTTGTTAACATTTGGTAGGCCTATTATTTAGGCCAGAGCTCAGCAACCATTTTCATGCACGGCAAACACCAGATTGCTTAACTAAACAACTATTATAGTAAATTATAGGCAATATGAAGAAAGTATCCAAAGGGAAGTGCACAGTTGGAGGACAGAAAGTGTTTTAAATACTACTATCCCTTTAACCCATTGACATTGACTTAAAACTCATGGGAAAAATTTGTTTTGGATCTCACAACCTGTTGAGGCAGACTCACTGTCAGAAAACTCTCCAGTCAGAGATTAAGCATGAAGACCACCCTCATCAAGGAAAAGCTAAATTTACCCTAAGCCTAAATAGCACTAATTCCCCAAAGCAATCATATCATACATGTTGGTGAGCTTTCCAGGCACTAATATAGGACTGAAAAGCCACCCTCAAATATGGTCTTGGTCATCTATATATTTATGCAGACGAACAACAACTGAATTAAATCAAGTCAATGCACAAGCATTCAACTACTGTAACTGATTACTAACTGGGGTTAGCGTTTGTGGTAGTGTGTATTAAGGGGGATGTATTTTAGGTGGAGTTAACTATTTAATCAAAGTAAATGTGTTGATGGTAAATGAGTGCTTGGTTGACAGTAAATGGGTGCTTGGTTGACAGTAAATGGTTGCTTGGTTGACAGTAAATGGTTGCTTGGTTGACAGTAAATGGGTGCTTGGTTGAGGTGGGAAGAAGATTTAGCCAACTCCTTTTCAGAGTTGTTAAGAAACGTGCAGCAAAAACGTTATCCTGGCAATATTTAAAGAATGTTTTCAAGCAGGGACCACACTCATTTCAGAAAGATCAAAGTTTTAAGACCGTTTGACAAGGTTAGATGACTATCGGTTTGGTGCTGGTTAAGAAGTTGAGACATTATTTAAGATACCAGCTGAGGTATTGGTTAAAATACTAGTTGGGATCACCGCAATGTTTCATCACTATTGTCTTGAGCTTTGTGTTTACACAAATAAATTGCTAGATGGCCCAAAAGTATAGAAATGTTATGATAATTAGAAATCATGGATATCACAGATTGTTGGTGATAGGTGGCTAAGTAGATCTATAACTATTATAAATAGGCTAGTCACGGAGTGTCAGATTAGTAAGCAAGCCTATTTATGGACTGCCGAAATTTTATAACAGGCTACTTAAGATGTACCATAAAGTGTAACAAGAAAAGCAGATTAATCAGTTAGTGTGCAACTTATTCAGTACGGTACAGGTAAACTAACTGTTAACAAAAAAACAACAACCATAAAACGATTTTTTTAAAAATGTATGTCCATTCTTTGTCCGGCTCTCCAAATCTTGCAAGTGCGCTCCTTCACATGGGACACATGGATTGCACCCCTGTCTTGCCACTTATTCATTACACCTCTGCAAGCCTTCTTCTATGCGCCACTTTGATTAGAAGCATTCCTCCTGAATACGAAAATTTTTGGCATAATTTTTGTGACTCGCTTGTCTGACTAAAAAGAAAAAAGACGTTTGCTTTCCTTTTAGGGCAGGGGGTCAGCAACCTTTTTGGAGTGAAGAGCCATTTCATAAATTTATATCTTCTCAATAAACATTTAGGAATTAAACACATTGTTAACAATTGCTGGATTCTGCTTTTCAAGATGAGGCCTAAATTGCAGACGCGGTTAATGCCAACAATTCATTGGCGTAGGAAAGGGAGCGGGGAGAAGGTTGTCCGCCCCCCTGGGCATATTTTTTTTTATATAGAGATATGTCATTATCGGTAAATTGTAGACTTTTTCTCGTTATGAAACCTGGCAATAATCCTAGCCAAGCCACTGCAACCATTATCTATTAGCACACTAACACAGTCGTTAGGTATAGTTAACCACCGCAGGGAATGCAACCACTTGTTTAAGCTGCATTGACGAGTACTAATTTCAGTTTTAAAAAAAGGTTTAATAATGAAAGGTGTCTCTGAAACTGTGGTTTGCCAATCATTGATTTGAGGAGATAAAAGTATTAGCAGGAAATGAATTGTACTTATTAACAATGTTTGTTTTTTTAAACGCTATTCTTACTTCCAAGGTTACCTATCAAAATGACCCAACCTAGCGCCACGATAGTGGTGAACAAACAGGATATGGAAGCCTTAATGCAGATTGAAGCAAAGAATTTTGTGTGGGATGCTTTGAATAATCACAGTGATTACAAGGTACAGCCATGGGCTTAGGAAGATGGGGCAGAAGGGCGACACTTTTTGGGGGGGGGGGCTTGGAAAAAACACAGTGATTACAAGGTATGACAATGGGCTTAGGAGGAGGGGGCAGAAGGGCGACACTTTGTGGTGGGAGGCTTTGAATAAACACAGTGATTACAAGTAGTTAAATAAATTTTGAAAATTCAAAAAAAAAAAATTGATTATGTTTATTATTATTTATTAAAATATAATCTCTCATATGCTAAAGGGCCACATAGAACTGGTTCATCTCTGTGTCATCAGAAGTGTGTTGCATTTGTTTACATGACCCATAGTACCTAATGACCAGCAGTACCAAATGAACTAGCGTACCAAAAAATGCTACACATGACGCCCATTCAGCGACAACAGTATTGGCCACACAAGTTAAAGGACTGATTGTGTCAGTAGATCTTGTACATCTCCATGTTTACCAGACATTGTGTCAGTAGAACTTGTACAACTCCATGATGTCCAAACATTGTGTCAGTAGATCTTGTACAACTCCATGATGTCCAAACATTGTGTCAGCAGATCTTGTACATCTCCATGATGTCCAGACATTGTGTCAGTAGATCTTGTACATCTCCATTTGTCCAAACATTGCGTCAGTAGATCTTGTACATCTCCATTATGTCCTGACATTGTGTCAGTAGATCTTGTACATCTCTATGATGTGCAGACATTGTGTTAGTAGATCTTGTAAATCTCCATGATGTCCAAACATTGTGTCGGTAGATCTTGTACATCTCCATGATGCCCAGACATTGTGTCAGATCTTGTACATCTCCATGATGTCCAGACATTGTATCAATAGATCTTGTACATCTCCATGTTGTCAAAACATTGTGTCAGTAGATCTTGTACATCTCCATGATGTCCAGACACTGTGTCAGTAGATCTTGTACATCTCCATGTTGTCTAAACATTGTGTCAGTAGATCTTGTACATCTCCATGATGTCCAAACATTGTGTCAGTAGATCTTGTACAACTCCATGATGTCCAAACATTGTGTCAGTAGATCTGGTACATCTCCATGTTGTCCAAACATTGTGTCAGTAGATCTTGTACATCTCCATGATGTTCACACACTGATCTTATTGAAAAATGCGCTAGACGCTCTGATGGCACCCTGTTCTTGTGGCACCCTGTTCTTCTGGCACCCTGATCTTGCGGCACAAAGTTAAGCCACTTCACTAATCTTATTGAAGACCACATTAAGACACTCTAATGACATCCTGGTCTGGTGGGACTCTCTCCTGGGCTCACCCTGCTCTTGTATTTAATTTGCAATTTTCCGTTTGGGTTTCAACCCCCCCCCTGCCCTTAATGAGGGGGAGCAAGCTGCAACCCCCTAGTGACACCACAGACTATTTGTTGGTCTATCACCACCCCTCTATCCCCTCCCCCTAGTGCTCAGTATGTCTTGGGAATTCCATGTCAATCTTTTGTATATGTAGGCACCTGTAGCAAAGTCAATAAAGGAGAGGGGGGCGCAAAGGTAGCACCGATAACATTTTCCAAAAGTGGAGCTTTCTCAATGAAATATTTGTTTCATTTTATCGAAAAGATGGCTACGCTACTGGTAGACACTATGGTAATGTAATAAGGGGAAGAGACTGCAATGAGGTTAGAGAAATGGAAAGAGGAGCAAAACAAAGTGTGGGAAAACCTGAAAAAATATAACGCAACAAAACAGCGAACGTGTCTGCAAGTAGCCTTCATCAGCAAACAAGCAACAGTAAAAACAGAATTAAATAAAAATAACACAGCTGAAATGTAGTATCCAAGAGGACAGCAAGAGGAATGTAACAGAAAATAACTAGGTGAGGGATTAAATACAGACAAAAAGAGGACAGCAAGAGGATTGTAACAGAAAATAACTAGGTGAGGGATTAAATACAGGCAAAGAGAGGACAACAAGAGGATTGTAACAGAAAATAACTAGGTGAGGGATTAAATACAGGCAGAGAGAGGACAACAAGAGGATTGTAACAGAAAATAACTAGGTGAGGGATTAAATACAGGCAGAGAGAGGACAGCAAGAGTATTGTAACAGAAAATAACTAGGTGAGGGATTAAATACAGGCAAAGAGAGGACAGCAAAAGGAATGTAGCAGAAAATAACTAGGTGAGGGATTAAATACAGGCACAGAGAGGACAGCAAGAGGAATGTAACAGAAAGTAACTAGGTGATGGATTAAATACAGGCAAAGGGAGGAAAAGTAAGTACACTGTGATTAGTCGTATCGATAAAAGTGTCACAAATTGTGTATCATTAGTGATTGTTAGACACCATGGTGTTGTTTCACTAAATCTTTCCTAAGAGAAATAAGAAAAGTTTACAATTTCCTTAACACTGCACTAGGCAGTCTGTCTGTCTGCTCTTTTTTCACCCTCACCTGTTCATTTTATCACCCTCCCCACCACACACAACTTTGTATATTATTTCTGATAGGCAGATGCCTTCCTACTGTGAGGAATAAAATCATTTAACTTTCGTTATTTACTTTCCAGACAATGGCTTCCTATATAAAAGGGCAGATGGACTTCAAGTACCGCCCTAATTGGCATGTCGTGGTTGGGCGCAGCTTCAGCAGTTACGTGACTTACGAAAATCGTCATTTTATCTACATTACTGCACTGGGAACACACTTTCTTATCTATAAGTCTTGATTACTGTTTGTCGACCGGAAGCTGAGCTAAGATCTTGACCTTGAACCGAGTGAGTGAAACTAAACCACATCAGGGAAACATCTCTATCAGATAGACCACACCAGGGAAACATCTCTATCAGATGGACCACACCAGGGAAACATCTCTATCAGATGGACCACACCAGGGAAACATCTCTGTCAGATAGACCACATCAGGGAAACATCTCTATCAGATAGACGTGTTATTTTTTTAAATGATTGTTTTACAATTGTGGCTGTTAACATCAAGGATTGTACACAGAAAATAAAAGAAAAAAAAAGAAATCCTTCAAAATCAGTTTTATGTTTTTACTAAGCTGTACTGTAAACAGGGGCCATGGAATTTTACTGAGCTGTACCAACAGCTGTCATGATTTTACTGAGCTGTACCAACAGCTGTCATGATTTTACTGAGCTGTACCAACAGCTGTCATGATTTTACTGTTTTAATTAGATTGGAAGATTGATATTTTTTAATGTTACTAATAACAAAAGTCAAGAAGTTTTTGAAAAACTGATTAGTGACACCGATTGTGTGTCATTTGTGATTGGTGGCACTGATTGTGTGTCATTAGTGATTGGTGACACTGATTGTGTGTCATTAGTGATTGGTGACACCAATTGTGTGTCATTAGTGATTGGTGACACTCATTGTGTGTCATAAGTGATTGGTGACACGAATTGTGTCAAAACATTGTGTCAGTAGATCTTGTACATCTCCATGATTCCAGACATTGTGTCAGTAGATCTTGTACATTTCCATGATTCAAGACATTGTGTCAGTAGATCTTGTACATCTCCATTATTCCAGACATTGTGTCAGTAGATCTTGTACATCTCCATGATTCCAGACATTGTGTCAGTAGATCTTGTACATCTCCATGATTCCAGACATTGTGTCAGTATATCTTGTACATCTCCATGTTTCCAGACATTGTGTCAGTAGATCTTGTACATCTCCATGATTCCAGACATTTTGTCAGTAGATCTTGTACATCTCCATGATTCCAGACATTGTGTCAGTAGATCTTGTACATCTCCATGATTCCAGACATTGTGTCAGTAGATCTTGTACAGTGGTGGTGGGGTAGTGGTGGTGGGGACAGTGGACACTACCACTGTCCCCTCTACCACTGTCCCCACTACCACTGTCTCTACTACCACTGCCTTCACCATCACTGCCTCCACTACCACTGTCCCCACCACCACTACCCCACCACCACTGCCTCCACTACAACTGTCTCCACAACCACTGCCTCCATCACCACTGTCCCCACCACCACTGCCTCCACCACCAATGCCTCCACCACCAGTCCCCACTACCACTGTCCCCACCACCACTGCCCCCACCCCCACTGCCCCCCCCACCACTCCCCCCTACCACCCTCCCCACCACCCCTCCCCCCACCACCACTCCCCCCCCCCCCCCACCCCCCCCCCCCCCACCTCTCCCACCACCACCACACCACCACCAGTCCCCACTACCACTGTCCCCACCACCACTGCCTCCACCACCAATGCCTCCACCACCAGTCCCCACTACCACTGTCCTCACCACCACTGCCTCCACCACCACTGTCCCCCCACTACCACTGCCTCCACTACCACCACTGCCACCACCACCACTGTCCCCATCACCACTGCCTCCATCAACACTGTCCCCACTACCACTACCACTGCCTTCACTACTACTGCCTCAACTACCACTGTCCCTACCACCACCACCGCTGCCTCCATTACCACTGTCCCCACTACCACTGCCTCCACTACCACTGCCTCCACTACCACTGCCTCCACTACCACTGCCTTCACTACTACTGCCTCAACTACCACTGTCCCTACCACCACTGCAACCACCACCGCTGCCTCCATTACCACTGTCCCCACTACCACTGCCTCCACTACCACTGCCTCCACTACCACTGTCCCCACTACCCCTGCCTCCACCACCACTGTCCCCGCAACACTAGTGGTAGTGGGGGCAGTGGTAGTGGAGGCAGTGGTGGTGGGGTAGTGGTGGTGGGGACATTGGTAGCGGGGTTGGGGAGGGGACTTTTCCAGGCAAGATTTATGAAAAAAAATTTAGCAATGGGGTTTAGATTAAAGATCATATTTTAAAATTGTAATAATGAAAATGTAGTGAAATGCTATTTTTTTCAGATCAATGAATTCTTATTAATTCATGATTAAAAACAGAGAAATTTTCTATTTTTGAAATAGTTAGCTGGTAAAAATGATTGCTGGTAAAAAGCTAACTCAATTTATGGAACATCAAGAAAACCTGGCATTGTTTATTCACTGAAATGGTAACATCAAATACATATTTCAACCCATTTATTAAAGTCCCAAATGTCTGGCTTGTGTCTCTTTTTGTTCTCATTCCCTTTGCTTATAGCAGGTAAACATTTAATCTAACAAAATGACTGATAATTATATATGACACAATCATTTGTTATTTTTGGTATGCACGATTTTATGACTTTGGATACATCTGCAGTACCAAGGGGTTGAACGTTGACATGTAACGTTCCCACACTTTGACCAACTTGGGGGATGTTCTGTAGAAGAGAACACAACAAGCTTACTTCCAATCAAATTAAAACTATACATAATGTGGTAAGAGAACACAACAAGCTTACTTCCAATCAAATTAAAATTATACATAATGTGTTAGAAGACCACGGGTGCCCGCAGAAAACTTTCTAGGGGGTGGGGGGGGGCAAAAAAATCGATTAACTTTC
>CAXITT010000176.1:585975-619904 GCA_964033795.1 Lymnaea stagnalis
TTTTAAAGCGCCCCCTTTTCTCCCCCCCCCCACCCATTATTTTTACCAATAATATAATATCAAAGCACATTTTGGCGCCCCAACCCGCTTGCGCCCCGGGAATCTGTCCCCCCCCCCCCTGCCCCCCTCGCTACGCATCTGCTTCTGAATTGTAAGACCAATAAACTAACCTTCTGAACTGTAAGACCAATTGGAAATCATGTAATTTGCACAAACAGCAAAATCCTCAAAAGTTAAGTAATTCAGTTTCTTTTTCCCAGTTTCAAACCTGTTGTTGGTAATGAACACAATCGCTGCATACGCCCTGCAATTAAAAATTATATGAACTGAATAAATTTAATTTAAAAGTTCTAAGTAAGGAAAACATAATGAAATATACAGTACCTTCAAATGTCACCATAATTAATTAATATGGAATTTTTTGGCAGTTTTTATTTCGTAATACTTGAAAAGTAGAAACGTTAAGAAAAAACAACACAAACTTAGCAAGATCCTCCCGTAGGCAATAATGAGTTTGAATGTTGTCGACCAGTCGACCGCTTAGTTCTTCTACAGTTTTGAAAACCCGCTTGGCATTGTCAAACTGGAGACAATAGAAAAATGAAATTGTTACAATGTTTGAAATGGATTGATGATGTAGAAAAGAACTTACATTCGCTGGAAGTCCACCCAATGAGCGGAAAGGCATGGATTAATCCAAATGGAAGAATGTGGTGGAGCAGCCCAGGGCCTCTCATGGGCTGAAGCACCACTGATGATGATGAATTTTTAAAGTCCGAAAAGGTCAGTTATTACACAGACAAATGCTCAGAAAGTATACCTGGCGTCGGCAGCTTCGGACAGGTATTCCTGTTTCTTCGCTAAGGTCATCTAGATCTTTTCGACTTCGTGAATTAAGTTTGCGTCCAAATATTTCCCTTATTACAGAAGCATCGAAACTGTAGTATCTAGAGTCAAACAAATATTATGCTTTAGACAAGTTGTTTTTTTAATTTCAGATGTACTAAACAAACTGCAAACAGCTACAAACATTGCCACAATCAATAACATAAAGAAAATGTTAACACTGACCTATGCGTGCTCATCATGTGCTATAAGAAGACTCAAAAATGCTCAAAACTGGGCACAGGCACTGACCCGACAGCGAAATTTTAATGTTTGGACTGGTACTTACTTTTGGATCAACATATCAATTGTTTCAGGGTCAAACTGGTAGACCAACTGGTGGCTGAGTCTTGGTGGTGTTTTCAACATTTCTTCCAGTCCAGAAAAGATCCGATAATGATCGACGATATCACTCAACAGATCCTCCAATGTAGCACCATATGTTTTCAAAGGTACTCTGTTTTGCTTGAGCTTGGCAGCTTCAAGAGCTGTGGAAAATAATAAATTATAAACATTATGTAGGGTGAATTTTTTGTTACTGAAAGTACATGTTTTGAATGCACATGTTTTGATGGTTGTAGTTATAAAGTTATAGTTCAAAGAAATAACTTAAATAGTTTCAACAAATAAGGTGTTTGCCTGATGCGCTAAATGATGTCACCAGCATTTTAATTTTTTTTAAAATAAGAACACTCAATGGGGGAATAAGATGTACACCCAAAGGGGATTCTCTTTCATTTCAAGGATTAAAAAATTATTTTTTAACTTTAAATGAGATTTGTACAGATATTTATGAAACCTTGCATCATTCTAATAAAATTCAATCATTGTTATTGCAATTAGTGCAATATGATTAAATTAATTAATGTTGTATGCAACTGGATATGAATTTTTTTTTCCACTTCATAATAAGCGTCTGCAGCTAATTTTAGAAGAAACAAGAGTTTCTACCAAGAGTTTCTACCTGAGATAAAACAAAAGAAATGTGTCAAGTAATGTCATTTATGGCTATAGCCAGTATAGAGTTGTTAAGATGTCATGCTATTTTTACAGGGATGTACCTTGACTAAATTCCGTCCCACACACATACTCACACCATTTGTATGATACAGATAAATCCCCAAAGTGCTGCCCAGGCCCTCATCCCATTCACACCCCTCTACATTCGCCACCTCCTTCAACTTTGTCCTTACTAACTGTAGGCTAAATTTTAAAATATATATAAGTAGGAGCTAATGTGACCATGTAACACTGGATTCTTAAAAACAGTGATGGTGATTTAGTTCTTTTTTTTTTTTTGGAAATCGAATCAACCTGAATCTGATAAAATATGTCTGCTTTTACCCAAGGATGTGCAATCTTTCATGAGATTTGATGTAACTATTAAAATGATGTTAGAAACATAAACACCAATACATAGAATATAAATATTTCTTTTTAAAATAACGGAAGTCTGATTAACTATTTCCTAAATATTCATTTCAAGGGTGTGGAATATTGTCGTACTTTGTTAATTTTTGGGTGTTTTTAATGAGGACACAAAACATCAAAACGCAGTTCAGTTATACAGTAAAACCTCCGTTTTGAGACCCTCTCTTAAACAACTTCCACCAAAATACGACCGGAAAAAAATTTCACAAATGCTTTGAACAATATAAACGACTCTCTTAAACGACTTCCTCTAAAACGCGACTTGCGACCTTTAAATAATTTAATTCAATTTTACGACCTAGCACCTGAAAAAGTCAGATTTCAAAACAATGCTATATCTGTGTGCTTGAAGAAAACAGTTTCATTTACAACCGTTAACACCAGACCACCTGAGTCACTGTTACTAGCGACAGTCAGGCTTCTTCTTCCCAAGTGGATGATCAGATCAGTGACACTATTCAATGACTGAATAAAAATAATTACAACAATATTAATGCGCTTATCTTATTGATATATAGTTATAACTCTAAGCATGCACTCAGCACTTGCACATGCTTTTAAACAACAACCATACCAGCATTAATTTTTTTTATTTTGGAATCAATGAGGAACAGGAAGATAGTGACTGTATTGGTTGTGAAACAGAGTTTAATCTATATTTCTGAAAGAAAGATGGTAAAGGTAGATATTACCTATACTTAATGGTACATGTACTTTTTAAAATTTATTTTAATTGTTTAATTAATTTTCTAAATGTCGTTTTTTGAAAATGTCCTACCTCTTTTTTAAAACACCCTTTAATTTAAGACCTCATTTTAATGGCAATTTAAAGGTTGTAAAACAGAGGTTTTACTGTATACGTAAAATGTGTTTCATAGATGTTCAAACTACACAAAAGCAGGTAGAAAGTATCACAAAATGCCTTACGAGTACCATAATTATTCTGGTAAAATCTGCTCATATCTTCAGTTACTTTATAATACAATGGTTCTCACAGTTCAATAATTTCTTCAAACATATCTATAACCTAGGGTGACAGTTTTTTTTTATAATAAAAACCAGAAAGGTTCAAAATTTTCTCATTTATAACCAGGAAATATGCAATTGTTTGAAATGATGGGTGCACAAAAATATTTGTGGTTAAAACTTACATAGAGTTTCCTCCTTATATGAAGCATTTTTTAAAAACAAAATAGTATTGTGATGCTAATTAGGATGAGTTGTATATTTTAAACAATTTTTTATTTATTTTCGCTTATAAATCAGAGGTACTCCTCTTTTCTCAAATTAAATTGTTTATTTTCATTTTGTAGTCTGAATAAAACAAAGACTACAGACTACTGGTTCAAACTCACAACTAACAAGGACTAATGCCCGAAAACCAGTGAGCACTCCTCTTTACTGGTAAAAACAGTACTTATATTCAAATAATGGCATTATTGTTCAATATTTAAATATATACCGTTATATACTTAACTGAAATAGTACTAGTAAATATTATTAGGATCCAAAACAAAAAAAGTTCAATTATCAATAGACTCTACTCAGTCAGAGTCAGAGTTAGAGACTGAACTGACTTAGTCAATTTATAATATAATGTATAGTATAGTATACACTATTGACTAAGTGAAATAAGAATAAGGACTAAGACAGTTGAGACTATTTAGCTTGACTAACTAACAACTATTTTTTCTACCAAACTACTGACTACTAACTTAGACTTTGATAATAAGACTTCAGTGTCTAATTAATCTATTTAGAGTAGGGTGAGGGTGACCAAATGTCTCGTAAAAATGTCATTGTCCCATTTTTTCACAATCGTACCCAGTTTCCTGAAAAAGTCTATCTGGACGCCTAAATGCCCTGTTTCTAAACACATTTTCAAATCACTATCTTCAATTTAAATCCTAGACTGCCTAGGCTAGAGAAATTTAATTTGTTGTGTTGTACTATGTTGTAGAATATGTATAATGTATAAATAAATAAGTATTCACTGCAAAATTATTATCGATTATGACATGATATGCCTCAGAGTTTAAATTAAATTAAAAAAGTGTCAAAGGTGAAGTTAAATTTAAAATATAATTTCTTGGTCTCAAAATAATTAAAATGAACATATTTCGGCTTACCCATATTTCAATAAACAGTTTCCAGCTGAGGCCCCTGGACCCCTCTTTAGCTGGAGGGTGTACCTCCAAACAACCCTCCTTGGGTGTGTCATTTTTTTCCAAGTTCATGATTTGATTTGGTCACCCTAATTTAGATTTAGAGTTTAGTCTGCCTAGAGTTTAGAGTCTTAAACTTAAGGAAACTTAGTCTGTCGAACTAATACTAATACTACTACTACTACTACTACTACTAAAAAACAAAAAAAAACAACACGGCCCTAATTTATTAATAATTAATTTACCTGTATGTCCTTTCAACCACAGGTCATAAATATCTGAATTGATGACGCAGTTATTTCCAACAAACACTTCAATTTCATTCATTGTCATACAATTTATTAGAGTTGCTATGCGTTAGCTTACTTACTTTCTCAAACTAACAGTAAGTTAAGAGTTGTCAGAAGTATAATAAATAAAAGAGTAGCTGCCCCTTAACAGGGGAAAGAAGTCACTATGACTATGTACTATGTGTACCTCAGTTACCTCAGGCCTCAGTTGAAGTTGTGAAGGAAGAACAAAACGTTTACGTTCGCAGGCACATTTCTGTATTTATCTATTACATTGGGGCTAATAACACAAGAAAACTCAAATCGACAGTGGGCATTAGTGAACAGTGGAATAGACTACGTCGTGTATTAAAATTTAAATTTTCTGAGGGAAACAATTAAATCGATATCCGATATGTAAATTGGCCTCGTCTTAAATCATACTTAAATTTAAATGTCATTCATGTATGATTTTTTACCCATGCCCCTATCCCTATCATATCACTCCAAAACTAGCCGACTAACAGTAGCCGGTGTTAAATTCAATAACCTGTTGGCAGTTGATCAGTAACAGAAGGATTATTAAAGAGCAGTAATATGTTAAGATGATGTGTATTATTAGTATTGTAAGCCATCTCTATTCAGACTATTCACTGATACTAATTTCATATAGTTATAGTCCTTAGTGAAGTGTAGGAAATGACAATAATTACACTGTCGCCACACACTAACTCTCAGTTCACACACTGGCAGTCACACTGTGACACTTACGCTCATATATTATATATATGTATATTATATAGCATTAGGCCCTACTTATTTATACATTTTGATACATTAGGTTGACTATAAAAATGTAACACAATTTGGTAAATTCAGACAATCCCCGCCTTGTATTTTCCTTGGCCGCCATCTTATGTGAAAGGTCAAGGGTCATGCAAACAAGATGGCTGTGTAAAAAACCCACGTCTGCTAAAATCTTAAGCCTAAACCAAACACTAAAACTCAATCTAAACCGGACCCTAAAACTATCCCTAAACCTAACCGCCTAACCTGAACCCTAAAACTATCCCTAAACCTAACCTGAACCCTAAAACTATCCCTAAACCTAATCTGAACCTAAACTATCCCTAAACCTAACCTGAACCCTAAAACTATCCCTAAACCTAACCTGAACCCTAAAACTATCCCTAAACCTAACCTGAACCCTAAAACTATCCCTAAACCTAACCTGAACCCTAAAACTATCCCTAAACCTAACCTGAACCCTAAAACTATCCCTAAACCTAACCTGAACCCTAAAACTATCCCTAAACCTAACCTGAACCCTAAAACTATCCCTAAACCTAATCTGAACCTAAACTATCCCTAAACCTAACCTGAACCCAAAAAATTATCCCTCAGCCCAACCTGAACCCTAAAACTCCAAACCCTTAAGCCTGAAACTAAGCCTAAACCTAAAGTAAAAAACAAATGTGTGGCTGCAGCTACACACTGTGGTAAGAAAACTGTAAAAATGAAGAAAAAAAATTCCAACAAACTAATTGTAAAATAATGAAAACCCAACTTACAGTTTCATAGAATACACTTTTACACACTTAAATTTCAGAGTCCACCAAAAAGAAAATTAAAAAGTCGTCAGAAAATCAATAAAATACAATATCAAACCCATTTTCTGAAATGGCAAAAAAATTAAAATATAATAATTACCCAACTAATGAAATTTTAAAATTATAATTAGATATAACCAACCAAGAAAATTTTAAGTAAAACATTCCATCATCATATTAAGCAAAATTTAACTCTAGTAATAACAAGGGGAGTGAATCCAAAACAGAAACTTACCAAAAATCACGAAATGACATCATGGCGCGGATTGTCTGAATGGCCCACAATTTAAGTTCTTGAACAAAATGTTTCTATAATTGTGAAATTTTAAAAATAAATATTCTTAGAAATCTCTTGTGGCCTAACTTAAGACTGAATCTGAGAAATGAAGTCAACGCCAGGGAAAACTTTTCAAAAGTTTAAGAAAGAAAATCAAACAGAAGATATAAACAGAGTAGGATCTCCTCAGGCAGTTTTGGCAGATGAATACTTGAGTGCCATCAAACTAGTTGACGTCTTTGTTGCCAACATTGCCGACAAAAAACAAACTGCTAGAATCGTCAAGTATGTTATTAAATTATTAGAACTTAAAAATAAAATAGCAGCTATAAATAGACAACAGCGTAGATAAGTTGAACAATCTTTTAGGTAATGTAAAATTTGAAAAACTGTAGATATTTAATAAGTTCTTTACACTGAAATAATTTGAGTTTTCATGAATATATTTCCCTTGGTTATAGTTAACTTATAATTAAGTGCAAAGCTGTTTACTTGTACTTCTTCCATACCCTTCTTGTTAATTTCACCCCCTTGACAATATATATATTTTTTTTAATATTTAGGGGTTTTACCACCCAAAAAAAAGGCAATACAACCTGCATCTTATCTTTATTTTGCTTACTAAAAATGTCTCATAATTGACAGAGAACTCATGACAGTCTCACCCTTAGGTGACCTGCAACATTTAAAAAGGGTGAGAACTTCAAGTGACCATGGTACGAGTTCAATTTTCATATTCACTGTTTTGCAAGAACATAACAAAGACAACTTTTCTAGAAGTAAAAGTTTGCATCCAAAATGGTGGAGCCATGTTAAAAAAGCATCATCAGTTGTTTTTTTTAAATTTATTTTTATAAATCATAATACAGTTATTTCAGATGCATGTTATTTGTTTTAGTAGTAATTATTCAAATTCAACATTGATTTTTTAGGGAAAATATGTTTTAGGATTGTGTGACTGTTTAAATAGGTAAAATTAAATCATGACATGTACATTCTTTATGTGGTAAAGGTGGCCCACTGCAGGTGGTTCTTTTCAAGAGTCAAAGTGGTCAGCAAATGTTAGAAAATGTGAATAGTGATAGCAAACCACAAAGAGTGGTTGATGGGTTAGGAGCTCCTTATCTAGTCAAAGTGCCTGCAACTCCACCGCTCACACGACAGCAGTACTACGAGGCGATAAAATATTGGCCAGTTAATTTTCATGAAGACAAAGAGTAAGCTAGTATCATTTTGTTAATGAAGAAATTTTTTTTTTTTAAATTACATTATACCAGTATATAAGAGATGATGTATTTTTGTTTAAAAATGTCTTCAGTGCTGCTTGTTTAAGCTTCGAATTCTATCTTCAGCTATCTAGCTTTAATTATCATGTAACCATCTATTTATAATTCATTGAGATGTTCTTATACGGATTATGGTCATTTGCTATTATTAATAATTTCAGGATTGCTGCATTACTGTCAGTGAACTATTTTAGTAATGAGGACTTACAATACATAGAAAATTACATGAATTTGGCTATTAGACTTGCCAGAACTGCAGAAACAAAAATGCAGGTTTGGAAATTATTTTACAATTTTAAAAAAAATAAAGAAATATAAATCTGAACAATTTTATTCTTTATGTCTAATAACATTAAAGACTCTCTAGTACTTGATATATATATTTATATATATATATATATTGGAAGATTGAATTAGTTTAATATAACATGCTGTGTGGTGCTGTTTAAAATTAAATCTCTTTACATAAATTGCAACCTTTTACCTTGTGCTCTGTCTTAATAAACAGGATTTTTAAAAACATGGTCTTATATTTAACACCCCCCCCCCTCCAAAAAAAAATAAATCCCCTTCTATCCCCACTTAAGCTTGATTTCACTTTTTGAATGTCTGAATAGTTGGCCAAGTGTTAGATACCTCTTATCAATGGCCAACAGATGAAGCAGAGTTTGCTAAAAGAATGCTGGTAATAGGAGAAATGAGTCATAGATTTAACTTGCTCGCAACGTGGGATTCGTTTAGCATATGTTTTTTTTAGTTTCTGTGTATGATAACAATTTTTGTACTATTCATTTTACAGTTACCAATAGGAGCTGTTGTGGTCAATTCATCAACCAAAGAAGTTGTGTCGGAAGCTTATGATTTACGTCAAGCAGGTTATCCCCTTCAGCACGCTGTCATGGTAGCCATTGACTTAGTGGCCCACTCTCAGGGAGGAGGCATGTGGCAGTTTGATGGTAATTGTTGAACATGTCCCGTTTTTAAAAACTTTATTTCTTTGTCTGTCAGTTACTGTTTTAAAATTGACATTTAATTTATGGGATTAATATTTCTGTAACTTTAAGATTAAAGCTACACGAGCCCTCTTATTTGAAATGCGCCTGAAGGCTAATATAAATTCAAGAATTTGAACTTACTTTTATCATAGTTTTCATTATTATAAAGATTTCATTCAAATTAGAAACTAAATTAGAAACTAGAAAGATTCAACATTTTGTAAAAGCCTACCAGTTAGTTTGATACAGTGCTGTTAAGGTAAAATTAAATGTTCGTTCTTTTGGTTCACAACTTTAGAACACGAAAAAATTTCTCAGTCCCACATCATTACTTTGATCATGATTAAATTGGGAAATAATCTATTTTTTATATGGAGAATGGGGTAAATGTAATCTGATTTGTCTAATTTTACATATTTTTTTTTTCAAAATGTTGCTGCATATCTTCTGACAGATCATTGAACTGCTTTGGTTATTTCAGATTCTCATCCATCTTTGAAGCATGCTACAATGACAGGAGCAAATGATAGCAATGGCCCTTATCTCTGCACGGGCTTTGATATTTTTCTAACTCAAGAACCTTGTGTTATGTAAGTCAAAATCATTTATAAAATGTAGATGATAAAATTATTTTATTCAAATAATTGTTTTTTTATTTGTTTTCTTTGTTCCTATGTTCTTGCAAATATAATCTTATAACTATAAACATTTTATTTTACAAAATTGCTAAGTTATGCAGCATGCATATGATTAGAAAATGTTTTGCTACATGAGAAAGTGGGAAAAGATTGTACCACATTTTGTCTATTTAGTTATGATGAAACAAAACTTTAAGACGACTTATAGAAGAAAAGTAATTTTATATTCTTTTAGAAGAACTTTTTCAAAATATTGAATCTAAATTTCTAAACAAATTCATTTCCTTTCCTGCCAAGCATCTAGGTGCACATAATGCTTATAAGAAATAAGCTACAGTCCATGCCATGAAATAACTGGTCTATTAATTGCATTCTAAATATGTCAAATTTGCCTGAACAAGTTAGCTTTATTTTTTATGAAACAGATATGAATGAATTTCTAATTTAGTTCTTATTAATTTCCAGGTGCAGTATGGCATTAGTACATTCCAGAATTTGCAGAGTTTTTTATGGTTCGAGTCACCCTGACGGAGCCTTGGGTTCTCACCACAAGATCCATTGTCAGCCGGGACTGAACCATCATTATAAAGTTTTTAGGAACTGCCTCAGTCAGGAAACAGAGAAACTTTACAAAGACAGATGATGTATATTTTGTAAATGGTTTTGTCAAGACAATAAAATTTATGTGAAATTTAGATTGATCTCAGAGTCTTGTTTAATATCTTAAACAGCTAATTAGTGTCATTAATCAGTGGATGGTTGACAGCCAATTAGTGTCAGTGGATGGTGGACAGCAAATTAGTGTCATTGGTCAGGAGATGTTGGAAAATGTTGGACATTTCTGAATAAATTACATCTTACATTTATCTTTATCTTATTTTGATACTGAAAGGGAGTAGGGAGCTTTAGTAAATGATTACATAATAAAAAGATGGAATTCTATATGGAACCTTACATACTTTATATTAGTATTTGCTTGTTCACTGAGATGGAGATTACCTACTACCCAGGGGCATCTACCCGTTGCCCCCACCACCCAGAGTAGTGGAAGCCAACACCCCCCCCCCCTCCTCCTGGACTTTGGTCAATTCTGTGAATGATGATTGAGATTTAATTTGATATTTTACCACAAATATTAGTAATACAAGGATTTACAGTAACATTTGGTAACAAAATTGTTAGAACATTGTTAACTCTTCCAAAATGAATTGATAGCTATATAATATCATTAATAAGGATTATAATCCTCACATTTTTTAGCAAATCGAATTATTATCTATGATTTTTCAAGAAATGAATTGGGTTGATCGGTAAAAAATGTGTCACATCCAAACATGTAGATTTCGAGTTTAATCTCCAGCACAACTAAACTCTTGCGATACACCTGGTCTTGACTAGGGAAACTGAAAAAAAAAAAAAAAATGTAAAGGGGGGGGGGGGTATCAAAACACCAGCAGGAGGGTGGAAATTTAAAAAGCTGGCATGAGGAATTTTATCCTTTCCCCCAACTCATGATTGGAAGCAGCTACTTCCTCACCCTCTGTGAAGACGCCCATGATACAACCATTTCAATTAGTGAAGCTTCTTTAACTCGCGATTTTGCAAAAGAAATGTGAAATGAATGTGACCATATAATTTTGGACTAATTTGAATAGTATAAAGGATAAGTGCAAAATTCAAGGAGCTCTTTTTAAAAAAAGTTTGTTCTCTTGACCACACATATCAACATCAACGATTTAACAAACACCCTGTTTACACGTCAACTTTCGCTTTTCAGTGGCATAACTTAAACCACATCAATTTCTACTGAAAATCGCTATAAAAATATTTAAAATAGTAAATATAAATGGTTCTATTGACTTTTTAAATCATAGAACATGAAATTTGACTATTTTATTACGTCCATTTCGGGCTTTTCGATATTTCTAAGCCTTCAAATATTCATCACCTTTTTCAATAATGCCATTTTTGTACACGGGAGCTTTGACCCATTTATGGATAGCAACCTTTTTTCTATCAAATGGCAAGGGCATCTTGATTTAACCAGAGAAGAGGTAAGTACATCTATAAAATCAAAGCGAGAAGTCCGGTCAAGAATATGGAGGTTATCAGTTTTCAGAATTCAGTTTTAAACCAGTTATCACTAACTGAATCAGTTATAGTTTATAGTTATCATTATCAGTTTTTAAAAATCCATTCATACTATTTTGGGTAAATTTACGCTTTCCACACCACTTATTTCCCACAGGCGCCATCTTGTTTGTCATGGCAACGACATGGCGGCTGTGTAAAAAAAAATTAGTGCAAGACACATCCTGCTAAAATTGAGAGGGGATAGACAGAGATGTGTTGTTTTAGCTCTTACTGAGAGAAATGAAAGGTAACCAAATGAAAATAGGAATAAAATGTTCAAATTTATTGAAATAAAATTTCAGCTGGTGCATTTATTGGTAAATTTTGGGTTTACGGTATGGGTTTTGCCAAAAGTTTTCTTACCCTAAGCGCAGTGACTTCACTTTGGGGAATCCCAACTTAGGGTGAATAGACCTATTCATTGTAGGGCCTCAATGGTGTGTGTTTTAACATTCCTGTTCTTTATTGAGCATTACTCGCGTCATAAACGATACGGTTAATATGAAGTATATTAAAATGAAATTTTCCATTTATTTGTATTAAAATTCAACTAACACGTTTCAAAAGAGAGGAAAAAAGAAACACATCCTTGCTAGCACTTGGTGATACCCCAAGACCCAACACTGGTGGAAAAAAAAGACGTGCGCCAAAATTGCTGTATTTTGATTAGTTGAAATCAAAATATCTGTATATTGAAACTTCGGTTACAAAAGGGAGACTACTGCTTAAATTGCATTTGGAATCATCTTCTAGGGACTGGGAAGGGGAGACCCCCTCCTCCAACCCCTCCCCTCACTTTAAATACTAAAATAAGAAACAAAGAAATCCTCTTGGGAGGGGAGACCCCTCCCCAATTTAATAAAAATATCAAATAAGAAAACAATTATGAGAATACAAGCATCAAAATCTTTTTATTATGGCCCTGGGGGAACCTCCATGACCTATATACTGCGGAACACATCGTCAGCCTTACCGTGAACCCAAAATCAGCCCATTAATTTTGTGGCAAACAGCAACTTTATTGTATCCCTTAAATTTAGTATACACTTTGTTGAAGGTTACACCAAAAATAAAATCCAAAAATTGTCCGAAAAATCATTACAATACGCATTTTCCAAAATACCAGAAAATTTAAATATTATAATTAACCACCCAATGAAATTATAATTTAAAACATTGCATCAGCATGTTATTATTTTTATAATAGAAAAGTCGACTCTAGTAACAATCAAAGAATAAAGAATCCAACACAGTAGCTCAAAGTGGCTCGGATTGCGTAAGTTGACCCTATTTTGATACTGATACTACAGTTGAGTACAGCACTTGATGCCAGTGCACTGTGCCTGTGCAGTAATCAATACATTTGCTGGAGAAGCTATCTATCTTGATTGCAATAATATTATAATGATAATGTCATCTGCACTTGCGCACAATTTTATTCAGTTATTCAGTATCAATAGTAGAATACACGCAAACAAAGACAAATTGACCTTGATATCCACCTAATAACGACAGTCATCAAATTTTAACATTTATTATGTTCCCTAAATAATTATTACAATGTTTTCAAAGTCAGCTGACCCCAGACAAGCTTCAGGTCTATTTCATACTGTATGTTGATTACTTTAAAGTCTTATCATATTTTATAATAATGAAAAGAATTATCAATTGACAAAAAAAAAGTAAATTTATGATTATTATAGGTTTTTAAAAAAATCAACAACTACATTATTAGGGTTTTGATAGAAACAATGTGAGCAAAGATGGCGTTGGTTTCCTTTTTTTTCTTCTTCTAAACTATGTCCTTTTACAAGCATGATACTCTCTCCTGAAGCATGATATTAATGATAGGTAAAAGCAACCCATGCTAACTTGATTTTCTTGGTACTCATAAGTGCAATTTGTTCTAACAAAGATGAACAAGTTGACTTGAATAATGACTATGAAATCACAGGCAGGTCTGAGACACTATACAAAATATGTTTATGATTATTTTGGAGATTTAGAAAATAATTTTGAATTATACTTTTGTCAAGGTTTTTGAATCTTTTATGCATGAAGTGAATTTTGTTTTTTGACTATGGAAGTCATAAGATTGCAGTGCAATGCATCCGATAACACACTGAGATTGTAAAGCAAAGTGAGAACAGAATGTAGGGAGTGATCACTTGGGTTTCTTGCAGTTTCTTGGCCAATTTTGTTAGTCAGAACAGGGAACACCCGCCAGAATTGCATGTGAAATTATTTAGTTTCCACACATTGTCAGAGTATATCTTATCAAGCTCTGTGTTTCCTTAGTGAAAGATGATATCTTATCAAGCTCTGTATTTGCTCAGTGAAAGATGATATTTTATCAACCTCTGTGTTTTGCTTAATGAAAGATTATATCTTATCAAGCTCTGTATTTTCTTAGTGAAAGATGATATCTTATCAAGCTCTGTGTTTGCGTAGTGGAAGATGATATTTTATCTAGCTCTGTGTTTGCTTAGTGGAAGATGATATCTTATCAAGCTCTGTGTTTGCTTAGTGAAAGATGATAATTTTTCGGCTCTGCTTGTTTTTGTTTTTTAAAAAGTACTTCTTGATTGACTGTAAATATGACTGTTCCATTGTGCTTGTGAAAATGTTAGATATAATAACATCTGTTACACATTAAATAAAAAGAGATTGACATTTTACCCCAAAAAACTATCACAAATAATATATAAATTAAAAAATAAAATCTTCAATAAATCTGTTTTGAATTTTTACTCAGCTCTAGATCTCATGTAAATAAGTGAAGTAAAATTTATAATTAAATTCATTCAAAAATTGCACTTGTAGTATGGAGGGGAAAAAAATGATTCCTTTGTTAAGAATTTATTCTAATTAACTTTCTCAACCACTAACATCTTATGGTTATCTTGATTGAATCCTTGATTTCATTTTTCAGGTGGAATTGCTGGGGGATCGCCATCTTATGGTCACAACCAACGCTAACGAACAATATCGATGTATACTACCAGATAGCAAGAAACCATCTAATGTAAATAATTTTTGAAGAAAAAATCCTTACCTATCTTTAGTTATGAAAAATAAAGTTACCTTTTTTTCTCCTCACGGTAATATTCTTGACCTTACATTATTATAGCATCATCTAAAATGTCAATCTTTATTGTGTTTATTTATCAGCTGAATATTAAAAATCAAAAAGTTTTTTTGTTTTTTTTTATTTAATATATAATGCATTTTCACAGATTTGTAAAACGAAATATAAGCCATTAGTGAGTCTTTAAACAAATTTTAAAAGAATAATAATAAATTTCATATACCATTTAAAACAAAAGTTATAAAACTTAATCCTCAATTTATTACAGGATGGAGGTTCATCGCCGTCTGGACCTTCAGTTGATGAATTAATGAAGCCAATGTTCAAGCAAGCTCACTGCTCATATCGAGTAAAATTCTTTAACATTTCTCTTAGCTGCTGTGTGTACTTCTATTAAATAGCTGTTTTGTAACATATCTCTTAGCTGCTCTGTGTGCTTATATTAAATAGCTGTTTTGGTGAACAATTAAAATAGATTAAATTTTTTGGAATAACACAACTAAGCCTTCAAATCAGTCAATCATTTTATTTATGTCATAGAATTTTTTTTTTATCCCTTCTGCCAGTGATCAAAGCTGCTTCTCTAATTCTCTTTATTGAATTGAAATTGATCAAAAGAAGACAAAATGTATTCTATTTTCAAATCCTTTTTGTTTTGTTATGGTTCTGGCTGGAAAAACTTTCTGTCGATTAATTTACCCACTTACCGTCAACGAGCTGAAACTTGGCACAAAGACTTGTTGCCAATGACAACACATTCTATGACAACTTCAGCCCCACCCCCCAAACCAAAAGCCCAAAAATCAGTTTTTCTTGTTTTTCAAGGTGAAGATGAAGGAAATATGATGCCACTGATTTCATGAAATAAAATTCCTGATAACTGCGCTAAATGAGATTCTTTTTTAAAAATGGCAAGGGTAATGTTGTCTTTTGTTTTTATGAAGTAGTTGGTGTAATAAATCTGCGTCATAAGAGCCAGTGGGTCATTAGAATATTACTATAAAATAAAATAATAAAAAATGTGTTGAAACGATTCATAGAAAAAACTTTGTTTTCACGTGTTGTTTAATTTTTTAATATTTCAAATTCTTAGACAATGTGCTACGGCATAAGCAAAAATAGTTTTTCAAATAAAAATAAAGAGATGATATAAGAATGGAATATGGGTATTTCAAGGTTGATGCGATGATCACAACATTAATAAAAAACACAAACCCTGCTTATTGTTCAAGGAGAATCTGGATTCCATGGGCCGTCCTGGTGCATCTCAACAAAGGAATAATGGCTGTCGAGTGTGAACATTGCCCGTGTTGAAGGAAATCTGCATTGTATCACTGTCCCATTCATGAGTTAATAACAAAAGAAACGTGTCATCTGTTTTCAGATAGAGAGTTACTGGACCGTGGAACTATGCCACGGTAAACATTTGAAGCAGTACCACGAGACAAAAGAGCAGGGAATGGTGAGGGCAAGTTCTCTTTTATTTCCTTCTTATCAACTTAAATCAAGTAAAAAGTCAAATTAATGAATCGTCTGTTTCCCAAAGGCTGCACCTTAATTTAAATTAAGTACATTAGGAAATGGTGTCAGCGAGCCGTTAAGCTGGATTGCTCTTAATGCTCTTCCCCAAAGCACACTCCCTTCTTCAAGCATGAAAAGTCCCCTATCGGGCTGCAAAGGTCTCATGCTAGGAAAGCCCCTGCCTGTAGCATCACTCAACTAGCTTTATATCATATAGGCCATGTCAGCCTAAGGACAACAGGCCTGTTGGGGATGTTGCTCTGACAACATGGGAAGTTGATTTCCCCAGGGGTCAGGATGATGTATTTACTTCCTAATATCTCCCCCCACCAATCCCGGGAACCTAAATCAAATACATTGTTGGATCACTAACAATGATGGTTGTTTTAAGTATCAATTTGTGTGAGTTAGTCTTTAAATCTGATATCAATTTGTCTGATTTAGTTTATAAATCTGATGATATCAATTTGTCTGATTTAGTTTTTAAATCTGATACCAATTTGTGTGATTCAGTTTATAAATCTGATGATATTAATTTGTCTGATTTAGTTTTTAAATCTGATACCAATTTGTGTGATTCAGTTTATAAATCTGATGATATCAATTTGTCTGATTTAGTTTTTAAATCTGATACCAATTTGTGTGATTCAGTTTATAAATCTGATGATATCAATTTGTCTGATTTAGTTTTTAAATCTGATACCAATTTGTGTGATTTAGTTTATAAATCTGATGATATCAATTTGTCTGATTTAGTTTTTAAATCTGATACCAATTTGTGTGATTCAGTTTTTAAATCTGGTGACATCAATATGTGTGATTTATTCTTGTGATTATTTCAGCAACCAAAAGTACAAGAATATTACCTTGGATTTGGCAATCACAGAGAGAAATTGAAAGGTAAATAAGAACAATGTGTAAGCTTCTATCAAATCTGGAAAACAGTTTTTTCTATATGAATTAAAAAGTAAAGAATATTCATCCTCTTGACAAAGTATTATTATAAAATAATTTTAAAAAGTTGTGTAATAATTTTTTAATTTTTTTGTCACATAATGTAACACTCACCATGTAATGTAACACTCATCACGCAATGTAATACTCATCTTGATATCAAATTTCTCTTTCTGTGCATTTTTATCATGGAAATTCAAAGCAGAATATCACAGCAGTGTAGTTCAATGAATGATTAGAAGAGTTCATTAATGAGTTTACTTCTCATCTGCATTTCTTTTTATAGAAGTATGCTTAATAAATAATAACATATGATCTGCTTTCTATTTTCTACTTTAAAAACTTGTGGTTACTTTTGATTACCTTATTAGTTACTTCTGATTACCTTATTAGTTACTTCTGATTACCTAATTAGTTACTTCTGATTACCTATTTAAAGTACTCATTGTTTATGTAGATAATATCATTTGCTTTAGTTTTAGAAAATGTTTCAAGTATCACCTCTCTGTTGTCAGATGAAGGCAAGCTAGTCGAAGAAGCCACGATACCTCTCCGAGATGTTGACGGTGTCATGCTGCCATATTATGAAATCATAATGGATGACGGCACCAAATGTGACCTGACGGGCTTGCCAAGGAAATCCCACGTATTGTACGTGTGTCAGCCCGAGGGGCGGGGTGAGGTGTATGGCTTCAAAGAGAGCTCAACTTGTGAATATGAAATTATTGTTCTCTCAGCTTTGCTGTGTAAGCATCCCAGCTACAGGTGAGACATTAGATCTATTGAATTATTCAAACATCTTTGCCTAAGTGTCTTAAACCAGGATTCTCAAACTACAATCACCAAAAATACATCAAGTATTATTTAGCCAGCCCAAGGAGGCATAGCACATCATATACATTATTATAGAGCATTTTAACAACAATCACTTTGCAAGAGCGTTATCTTTGAGGGCCACAGGTTCGTGAGCCATTTCATAAAGCATATCTGCTAAGAAAACATTTTCGGAGTCACAGACAGGGGGAGGTTATGATAACTCCATCATAGATTAGTAAAAACAATAAAAATTTAAAACTGAAAGACGCATATTTATTCATTCAGAGAGCCACAGGCAACTCAGGTGCTGTAGGTTGAGGACCATTGCCTTAGAAAAATGGAATAACCAATTTGTTGCAAATTTACATGTTTTTAAAAATTCTTAAGTCGTGTTTTTTATCATTTGAGCCAAGAGGTATGAAAGATTTGTAGACAATCCAACAAGTGTTATTTCTTGCCTTAGTGTATTCAACTCTTAGACTGTTACAGGACTAACAATCACAAAGTAATAAAGAACAATTAAAGAAAAGTAAAAAAAAACAATTAAAGATATCAATGTTGCTGAATTGTTAAAGGATTTGCTTTGATTCTGGTACATCCACAAGAAAACATTGATCACACGCTCTCTAGCAGACCTGTTTACTCTTACGATTTTGGCGTACAATGTACGATTTTGAGGTGTATACATTATATATAATGTATGTTTATTTTTTAATATTAAGATAATGTATTGAACAATTTTGTGATGATATTGTACGATTTTAAGAGTTTGAGAGTAAACAGGTCTGCTCTAGTACCACCACCGGCACATAAAGTAAAGATGCATTCTAAAACCCAGTGGCTCTCACATTGTTGGCCAGTTCTCCATGAGAATGTACCAAATTAATAATTGTACATTTTTTTAAATTTTCACTGTGTTACAAAAAATAATTAATTAGATTAAAGCAAGAGATTGCATAGTTTTTCTCTCATTGCTACTAGTTTGCAAAGGAACCAATTGAAAATGATTATAACCGTTGTAATAATACGGCAGCATAAAAATGTATGAAGTTTAAGAGATCTTATCATGCCTAACTTCTAACTCTTTTGTATTTTTAAACATAAAATGTTCCTTTAAAAAAATAGGCCTAAAACCCAGCCTGTAAGTGAAATAAGATGTCATGCCATGTTCGGCTCACCCCTAAAGCCAAGGGAGCTTACCAGTGTTGAGTATGAAGCAAGATATTTACAGAATGCTGGACAGGTCAAGTTGTTTTCAGTTATATACTTTTCCATTAGTTTAAACGTTTAATCTGGGGAAGGCGTGACTCTTAAATACTCAAGTCAATGACAATAAATTTAGATGATGTCCGTCAGTGTCATGGAGAACTTTTTAACAAAATTTTGTTTAATTGGAGAGCTAATATTGAGATCCATCTCAGAATGTCACAAATTGAAATGAGAAGGAAAACAGAAATTTCAGTGTGAATAAAATGAATTACTTACTGAGTGAAACAAAATTCAATCTGCATCACAAGAAACCTCTGGATTATTCCATGTCAGAAGGGTTGGACTGTGATAAAGCTTATAAGTAGATTAATGAGACACAAACAATGGACTGTGATAAAGCTTATAAGTAGATTAATGAGACACAAACAATGGACTGTGATAAAGCTTATAAGTAGATCAATGAGACACAAACAATGGACTGTGATAAAGCTTATAAGTAGATTAATGAGACACAAACAATGGACTATGATAAAGCTTATAAGTAGATCAATGAGACACAAACAATGGACTGTGATAAAGCTTATAAGTAGATCAATGAGGCACAAACAATGGACATACGTAAAGAGCTTTCATCAGGTAGGACACGTACATTACGTAAATGTAATTGACAAACCTATGAAAATGTTTATTGTTCCGCTAAAAATGTGCCGAAACGTTTGAATTTGTATTTTTTGTGTAACCTTAATTATAGCTCAACATATATTGTTTTATTTACACAAATTGTGTGTGTCTCATTGTGCTGGGTTATCCAATAGAACTTTTAAAGATAAAAATTTCCCATTTTCATTAGTGGCATTTTGCTCTTTTTCATTTGATGAAACTTCAGGAGTTCCTTACCCAAGAAGTGCCTAGGGACACCGAAGAAGTGAGGAAGCCCAGATTCATCCGCAAGCCGCCGACAGGAGAGAAAGATGCAGCCGAGCTAAAGGCACTGGAAGAGCAACAATCCCGTCTCAGTGACATCACTGATAAACAAACTCTAAGGGCTTTTCTAACTGGTAGCCAGTGTTTAAGAGGGGTGAGTCGTTTTCTTTAAATTAAAAATAATTATGGGATAAGGAGATGTAAGAGAGTATAAGTAAGGATTTGTAATGGTGGTATATGTGAGGATTTGTAATGGTGGTATACATGAGGATTTGTAATGGTGGTATATGTGAGGAGTTGTAATGGTGGTATATGTGAAGATTTGTAATGGTGGTATAAATGAGGATTTGTAATAGTGGTATAAATGAGGATTTGTAATGGTGGTATAAATGAGGATTTGTATTGGTGGTATAAATGAGGATTTGTAATAGTGGTATAAATGAGGATTTGTATTGGTGGTAAATGTGAGGATTTGTAATGGTGGTATATTTGAGGATTTGTAATGGTGGTATATGTGAGGATTTGTAATGGTGGTATATGTGAGGATTTGTAATGGTGGTATATGTGAGGATTTGTAATGGCGGCATAAATGCGGATTTGTAATGGTGGTATATGTGAGGATTTGTAATGGTGGTATATGTGAGGATTTGTAATGGCGGCATAAATGCGGATTTGTAATGGTGGTATAATATGTGAGGATTTGTAATGGTGGTACATGTGAGGATTTGTAATGGTGGTATAAGAGAGATTGTGGGATATGGTGTTTTTTTAAAGAATGAATTCAACTCTTTACAGTATGAGATAAGTCATTTAGTTTAGTTTATTTTTTTGTATGTTTTCGCTGAAGAAAGCTTTCTGCTGACATGGATCTTGTTTTGTAGTGCCAATGTCTCTAGGTTTTGTTCTCAACCCCCCCCACACCCACAACCTTATTATCCTGTTATGGGACTATGAGCGAGCCTTAAGTGTAATGAAAATATAGAGAGATAGTAAATTATAATAGAGCGTTTTGAGCCAGGGTAAATTGCTGGGAACTAATATAGAAAATAGGTCAAGTTGAAATATATTACTACATGATTAAAAGACATTTCTTTTTTGACACTATATACGTCTGGAAGTATAGTTATAGCCCAGTTCCAAGTCTTAGTGTTGTTTTTTTCACAGTTGCATTCAGAACAAATATAACAATACAAACTATTCTTGTCTCTTTAATGAACCCCTGTAAGAAATGATACAACGCAGTAACCTGTGTGTTTGTAACTCTCTCTCTCTCTCTGACAGGGCAACCTATTCTTGTCTCTTTAATGAACCCCTGTAAGAAATGATACAACGCAGTAACCTGTGTGTTTGTTACTCTCTCTGACAGGGCAACCTATTCTTGTCTCTCTAACCTGTGTGTTTGTTCCTCTCTCTCTGACAGGGCAACCTATTCTTGTCTCTCTAACCTGTGTGTTTGTTCCTCTCTCTCTGACAGGGCAACCTATTCTTGTCTCTCTAACCTGTGTGTTTGTTCCTCTCTCTGACAGGGCACCGGATGGTGGAAACATGAAGTTTGTTTTGGCAAGTTTGCCAAGCAGTTCCATGCTGTAAGTGTCAGTGACAGAAATAAGTAGCAACTCTGTCACTATGGCAGTTCTGAGTAATGTCCAAGTTTTATTTATACATACACTCATGTCATTTAAACATAATACTTAACATGTGATCATTTTTTTTAATCATTTAAACGCATGCTTGAAATATGATAATTTTTTTAATCATTTAAACCCATCAGACTTGAAATGTGATAGTTTTTTTAATCATTTAAACCCATCAGACTTGAAAAGTGATAGTTTTTGTAATCATTTAAACCCATCAGACTTGAAATGTGATAGTTTTTTTAATCATTTAAACCCATCAGACTTGAAATGTGATAGTTTTTGTAATTATTTAAACCCATCAGACTTGAAATGTGATAGTTTTTGTAATCATTTAAACCCATCAGACTTGAAATGTGATGGTTTTTGTAATCATTTAAACCCATCAGACTTGAAATGTGATGGTTTTTGTAATCATTTAAACCCATCAGACTTGAAATGTGATAGTTTTTTTAATCATTTAAACCCATCAGACTTGAAATGTGATAGTTTTTGTAATCATTTAAACCCATCAGACTTGAAATGTGATAGTTTTTGTAATCATTTAAACCCATCAGACTTGAAATGTGATAGTTTTTGTAATCATTTAAACCCATCAGACTTGAAATGTGATAGTTTTTGTAATCATTTAAACCCATCAGACTTGAAATGTGATAGTTTTTGTAATCATTTAAACCCATCAGACTTGAAATGTGATAGTTTTTGTAATCATTTAAACCCATCAGACTTGAAATGTGATAGTTTTTGTAATCATTTAAACCCATCAGACTTGAAATGTGATAGTTTTTGTAATCATTTAAACCCATCAGACTTGAAATGTGATAGTTTTTGTAATCATTTAAACCCATCAGACTTGAAATGTGATAGTTTTTGTAATCATTTAAACCCATCAGACTTGAAATGTGATAGTTTTTGTAATCATTTAAACCCATCAGACTTGAAATGTGATCGTTTTTGTAATCATTTAAACCCATCAGACTTGAAATGTGATAGTTTTTGTAATCATTTAAACCCATCAGACTTGAAATGTGATAGTTTTTGTAATCATTTAAACCCATCAGACTTGAAATGTGATAGTTTTTGTAATCATTTAAACCCATCAGACTTGAAATGTGATCGTTTTTGTAATTATTTACAACAGAATACTCTTCTTTATTCTGAGTTTGAGTTGAATAATTCCTCCAAGGGAAATGAGTGCCTTGTCAGAAATGCTATGGCCACTAGGATACTTCTGGCCACTAGGATACTTCTGGCCACTAGGATACTTCTGGCCACTAGGATACTTCTGGCCTCTAGGATACTTCTGGCCACTAGGATACTTCTGGCCACCAGGATACTGCAGTCAAGTTTACACGACACATTTCTGGACATATTTAAAACCCTTGTTTTGCACTGTTTCCTTTAGGAGGCTGGTAAAGAAGTGAATATTTTCTTGGGTTATTGGGACAAAGAAAAGCATTTGGCTTGGCTTCAAGAAAATCCACAAAAGAGACCCAGACCAGCGGAAGGACGGAAGTAACTAAATACATTTTATTTCAATGAAATCCAAAGTTTCAAACTTAAAGTAACGGCATGAGCACGCTAATAATAATATAAACAAATTGATATTATATTATGTGGAAAGAGAAATTTAAAAAAAAAAATTTTTGAAACTCTTGTTCCGTTTATTCTACGTATTCATTATAAATTAGGGTACCGGTACTTATTTTCAAGTCCAATAATCAGAATAAAACTAATCAAAATTATTTTTGGGTGTGACTTGATGAACAAAGCTAAAAGATTTTTTATTTATCTTTAATGCTCACTACCCGATCCTTGACAAGAATTTATTCATGCGGTCAATAAGCTGCACCTGAAAAATTCATGGACAAAATCTATAATTTTAGAAGAAAACATGGCTTCCAATGTTTTCTTGGTCAGCATTTCTCCCAACTTGTCACTTTGTTTATAACAAAAATATTATATGTATTTTTAAACACCCATTTGTATCGCTTCAGACTTGTATCGCTTTACTATTCAAATGGTGATGTCTGTGATCTGACCAAGAAGCCTAGAAACTGTGAAGTACGCTTGAAGTGAGTTCATTTCACAAAGCTCTTATCAAGTACCTGCTTTTGTTATAATTCATTATGTTCTTCTTCACAGATATCTTGATTTTATTTTGATCGTATTAATTAAGCCTTCCCTAATGCATACATACTAATTCTTTATATTTGACTCTATACAAAAATGTTTTTCTACATTTGTAGGTGCTTGCAAAATCCCAAGATGCCACATGCTGTAGTGTTATCTTTAGCTGAACCTGAGTCTTGTCAGTATGTTTTAACTGTAAGTTTTACTTTAATTCTATATGAAGTATAACTCACAGAGTAGGGGAAAACCTGAATGATCACAAAACAAAACAAATGGACTTGTTCATGAGTTTCCTAGGGCCCAATCTAAAAATACCGAGAACGTTAACATCTTGCTGAAAATGGGTCCCCAACCTTCCATTTTTGATATGTAATGGGTCCCCAACCTTCCATTTTTTATATGTAATAGGTCCCCAACCTTCCATTTTTGATATGTAATAGGTCCCCAACCTTCCATTTTGGATATGTAATAGGTCCCCAACCTTCCATTTTGGATATGTAATAAAGAGTTTTCCAATACCTTGCTGAAAATGGGTCCCCAACCTTCCATTTTTGATATGTAATAAAGAGTTTTCCAATACCTTGTTTTTGATATCAATGTAGATTTTTTGAGTTTTGCTAGAGCTTAGAGCTAACTTTTTTTATTTTTTAAAAAGCTCTGGGCTTTTTTTTTGTGAAGAAAAGATATTACTGAGTTCAATCAGCAATGCATAAATAAGCATTACTGAATTTTCGATTCCGAAAATACAGAGAAACGGGTGGATAACGGGATATCTAAATTTTTAAAATTATAATAGATCTAATCTCTATATTTATTGAGCATGTTGGGAAGTCTAGTCCATAAGTGCCTTCATCTCAAATACTTATTGAATATCTAGTCTATAAGTGCCTTCATCTCAAATACTCATTGAATGTCTAGTCTATGAGTGCCTCCATCTCAAATACTTATTGAATGTCTAGTCCATAAGTGCCTTCATCTCAAATACTTATTGAATGTCTAGTTCATAAGTGCCTTCATCTCAAATACTTATTGAATGTCTAGTCCATAAGTGCCTTCCTCTCAAATACTTATTGATAAGTGCCTTCATCTCAAATACTTATTGAATGTCTAGTTCATAAGTGCCTTCATCTCAAATACTTATTGAATGTCTAGTCCATAAGTGCCTTCATCTCAAATACTTATTGAATGTCTAGTCCATAAGTGCCTTCACCTCAAATACTTATTGAATGTCTAGTCCATAAGTGCCTTCATCTCAAATACTTATTGAATGTCTAGTCCATAAGTGCCTTCATCTCAAATACTTATTGAATGTCTAGTCCATAAGTGCCTTCATCTCAAATACTTATTGAATGTCTAGTCCATAAGTGCCTTCATCTCAAATACTTATTGAAATCAATTTTAATTAACTGTTAACCTGTTTTATTTGTTTTTCAGTTTCATTGTCAACATAATTTTTATTATCACCTAATTTTTGTTGTTGTTTTATTTGCAGGTTGAATCTGCTATATTTTGTCCCATTATGAAAGATGCAGACGAGAATGGACTGTTTGATAATTTAGAAATCTGAATGTAGAACACAGGTGAATATTTTATTAGTTTAAGTTCAAGGAATATTTCCGATATCGTGACAGAGTTCTCTCCCATTAAGGCATATTTCTATGTTAGCCGAGCATCTGTGTGTAATAAATGCATATTTGATTGTTTGATATTTGATGTGGAACCATTACTCTGAGCACAAATTTTAAATATATCCTAGATGTCAATATTTTGGAGTTCATTTATGACGTCAGATTGGTGTAGGTCAGTTATGACATTAGATTGTTGTGGTTTTCTGCTAATGCCATCTCAGACTTAACACTTTCTGGACTTTGTATTAAGGTATTTAGTGCTCTGATGACCTCAGCACACAGCAGTGTTTCTAAATGTTTTCTGCAATCTTTTTAAAACAATGTGCTGTAAAAAAAAAATGCTTTAGCCACTAAGAATTCATTTTGAAATGTTTTGTAAAATCCATATGGGGTTTTCTTTCTTTGTAACTTGGACTGGAGTGTGTGTTATTTCATCAGTGTTGTTGTTGTCAGTGTTATATCATTACTGGGTGGTTGAAATTTTTGGGAAGTGTTACATTTTAATCTCTGATATGGCTCACCAAATGTAAACAATTCATCAATGAGATATGTTATGATCATATGTCAGTATATCTTAAGTCCTGTTGAGGAAGCTTAGACTTATTCTCACCTTTATAATTTTATCATTCTTGTGCATTATGGCAATTCATTCAATATTTATCCTATTTTTTAATTTTATTCTTGATCAATATATTTTGTATGGTAATAAGGGGAGAGACTGCATTTCCTACATATTTTGTATGGCAGTGCACAGTAAAATTCCAAACTAAGTTCTATTTTATTATATTTACTTTTAGGTTTGGGGGATAAATTTTATCAAATTATTCATCATGTTATTAAGTTAAGTTAAATGCCATCAGTGAATTTTTGATAAGCTCTTTTGTTCTAATTCTAAGCTGTGATTGCATTATGTGTGTTCATAAACTAAACATTGTGAGAGTTGATTTTTGAGGACTGGTACAGAGAGAGTTTTCATGGATCATTTTTGTCTTGTGGTTAGATATCATTTGGTTGATTGAATGTGTGCTTGCCGATGTTATACCATTTTGTACATTTGATATGTTGATTCTGAGTTCACTAATAAGCAGGTGCTTCCAGGTTTTCATGGCAGTAAGAAAATTAAACAATTTGGTTGCTGATTTGATGCAATTAATCATCTGTAATTATATGATTTAGTGAAATTCTGTAGTTTCTTTTATCTTGTAGAATTGTCATAGCCATGCAAGGATTCAGTAAATAGCTTATTTATTATAAGGTGTTGCTTTTAGATATTTTAAAAAATAATTTGTTGGTCATCCAAATATCTATGCAAGATTTTTTCTATTCAGATATAAAGATATGGCATGCAATGGTTATGGCATCTTATCTGTTCATACAGATACTCACAACAAAGATCAGATTTTAAAAATAATGTCTTTGGGTTTTGTTTTTTCTTTTGTTCAAGTTTTTAAGTGATATTTGTTCCATGTGTGTGCACAAAAATACTGCAAAATAGCAACAACACTCAACAGTTGCAAATTTAGAATTTATAAAATATCAACTTGGGATAGACAACATTCACAAATTTGGAATTTTTAAATGAATTTATTACCTTAAAAAGGCTCAAAATTGTGCACAAACTTGGAAAATTAAAAAAAAATAGTATGTACAAACATACAAACATCTCACTTTAATTTCTTTCTCAAGACAAAACGGATTGTCTTTCAGATCTATCACAATGGAGCCTTGTATATTTTAGTAGCATTAAAATTTACAACACAAAAATAAATCAAGGATGATATATTTACATTTGCATAGGTCTCTCAATTCTTATTTTACGTTTTAATACTTTCAATGTTTCCACGGGTGTCATAATGAGGCCATTTGCCACATATGAGCCTTAACAACAACCATCATAAACAATCATCATAGAAGTATTGATTTTATCACTTCAATTAGAGATCGTTTGCAATTATAAACAAAATAATAACTTAACTATAAGTCCTCAATGTGGATCAGGAACACTAACATTTAACATTTACATGATATATTTATCACTAATTATTGAATGATCGACTAGTGAACTGACTTCCAAAACTATTTTTTTAGTCCACTTCCTCAACAGTAGGTCCATTATGTTCACCAGAAGGCTGGCCACCACCAGGTGCAGACTGCCCTTGTGAATGCAGCTTAGCCATTACTGAGGAGGACAGTTTCTGGATTTCTTTTAACTTGTCCTCAAACTCTTCTTTTTCGGCCAGAGAGTTGTTTTCCAGCCATCTTGTTGTGTCGGTGCAGGCATTGAGCACAGTGCCTTTATCTGATTGTGAAAGTTTGTCTCCAGCCGCTTCGACAGCTTGTTTGACGCTGTAGATGTAACCCTCCAACTGGTTCCTGGCGGACACTTTTTCTTGCAGTTTCTTATCCTCGTCTTTATATCTTTCAGCCTCCGCCAACATTCGGTCAATCTCCCCTTGACTAAGTCGGCCTTTGTCATTCGTGATGGTGATGTTGTTTGATTTTCCTGTGCTCTTGTCCATGGCGGTGACATGAAGGATACCATTGGCATCTATGTCAAAGGTGACCTCAATTTGCGGTACGCCCCGTGGGGCTGGCGGGATGCCGGTGAGGTGGAATTTACCAAGGAGATTGTTGTCTTTTGTCATCGTCCGCTCACCCTCGAATACCTGAATGTCAACGCCAGGCTGGTTGTCGGAGTATGTTGTGAAAATCTGTGAAGTTTTGGTTGGGATGGTCGTGCCCCTCTTCACCAGAGCAGTCATTACACCTCCAGCAGTTTCAATGCCCAGAGATAGGGGAGCAACATCAACCAGTAAAACATCCTTGATTGTGTCGCTGGTGTCCCCCGTCAATACGGCAGCCTGTACAGCGGCACCATAGGCCACAGCTTCGTCCGGGTTGATGGACTTGTTCAACTGTTTCCCGTTGAAGAAATCTGTCAACAACTTCTGAACCTTTGGAATTCGAGTTGAACCACCAACGAGGACGACTTCGTCTATTCTTCCTTTATCGAGTTTTGCATCCTGTAATGCAGTCTCCACTGGCTGAAGAGTTGATCTGAAAAGGTCTCCGCAAAGTTCTTCAAATCTGGCCCTTGTGATTTTGGTGTAAAAATCAATGCCTTCAAACAAAGAATCGATCTCAATGGTTGCCTCGGTACTGCTCGATAGGGTTCTCTTGGCTTTTTCACAGGCCGTTTGAAGACGTCTGATGCACCTTGGATTTTTGCTCATGTCTTTGTTGTGTTTGCGTTTAAATTCCTGGACAAAATGAGCGACCATTCTGTTGTCAAAGTCTTCACCGCCCAGATGGGTGTCTCCGGCTGTTGCTTTGACCTCAAACACTGAACCCTCGTCAATGGTTAGAACACTGACATCAAAGGTGCCACCACCCAAATCAAAGATAAGAACATTCTTCTCACCTTTTAGTCCTTTATCAAGTCCATAGGCCAAGGCAGCCGCAGTGGGTTCATTTATGATCCTAAGAACATTGAGTCCTGCTATGGCGCCAGCATCTTTTGTAGCCTGTCTCTGCGAGTCATTGAAATAAGCTGGAACTGTGATAACTGCATCCGTGACTTTCTGACCAAGATACGCTTCAGCTGTTTCCTTCATCTTTGTGAGAACCATTGAGCTGATTTCTTCAGGAGCAAACAGTTTAGTTTCCCCTCTGTATTCAGCCTGTATTTTGGGACGTCCATCAACATCCACCACTTTGAATGGCCAGTGTTTCATGTCACTCTGGACAGTCTTGTCATTAAACTTGCGGCCAATCAGCCTCTTGGCGTCATATATTGTGTTGCTGGGGTTCAATGCCGCCTGATTTTTAGCAGCATCGCCGACAAGTCGCTCTGTGTCTGTGTAGGCCACATAGCTGGGTGTTGTTCTGTTGCCTTGATCATTGGCGATGATCTCAACCTTTCCATGTTGGAACACGCCCACACAAGAATATGTGGTTCCCAGGTCAATACCTATGGCTGGTGCTTTACCACTATAAGGCATCTGAAATATATAAGTTTTTTATATAAATATGATGATCAATTAAATATCTAAAATGAATTACTACAAAATGGATGCATGTAGATGGGGAAAATATGAGTGTGGCTTTCCTGTAAATGACGGGTATGTCAATTACACAACTATGCAATTGATATTACTTCTGAAATAAAAAATTGTCAAATGTGCAAGGAAAGATTAACAGAAAAATTATAAATTAAATTTAAAGCAAAATTGACTTTTAAAAACAACTTAGAACCAGAAATATTATTTATGACCACTTAAACTTTGTTTATAGGCCTAACCAAATTTAAAATGTACTTTTTTCATCAATTTCTTTTAAAATTATGTATTATAGTTTTCCCTCGGGTATTGTGTTATTAACAATCCTATTGTAGTGTTCTGATGTGATAATCGCCATCACCTACTTAGGCTAAGCAGAGCGTTGCCCCTGGAACCCTTGCGGCTACAACAGGAGACACTGTATATCAAAGGGGTCAAAAGTTGTGACATGATATAGAAAAAAATGGAAACTTAACTTTCATCACTAATCACTATCATTACCATCAACTTTGATTACTTTGAATGAATGGCCAGAAAAACGAAAAGTGGCATGGGGCATCCTAAAGTTCCACGATGGCCCTGGTTAAAGTTTGAAACTCAACAGCGTACTGAAAGAAAGAGAAAAGTGCTCTTACCTTTAATCTCTAATGGCTTTACAGTCAATTAGTGAAGCAGATGAATTAATTTCCAAAACAACGAAGTTCAGTTCAATCAAAATCAAACGATGTTGGCAGTTGAAACCAGCAATTAAATTTCTTACATGAAACTCTATTTGTATTAATATCCACTGAAGATATCGCTTAACTTGAATCTGAGTGGTGTGTGTTTTTCAGGCTTTAAATACCTATTGCCGTGGACCTTTGGAATTGTCGAGAATTGGCCAATTAACTCTCATGTCAACAAGAACCTCGTGGCAAATTCTCGATGACCTACTTTCAAAACGTAAACAAAGCTTTTTCTAAATTATGATTGGTTGAATGAGACGTTGATTATGTGCGCATGCTCAGTATATATTGACAAAAATAGAAACTATTGGGTTTTCCCGTGTTCTCGAAAATAGTAGAAGGCCTTGAAATAGAAATTGGAAACATGGATCCAAACAACATGTTTTCGTGTTTATTGTTTACACTTTTAGAGTACAATTTATTACAAATACTTATTTGGCACGATTTGTTACAATAGTGTCAATAGCAAACCGCACAATCTATGCCTACTCATTAACTCGCTGAGTTCAACCGCTGACTGTAAATTTAAAATTAATTATTTGATCTTGGTCTTGATAAAGTTAAAAAGTCATAAAAAAGTAATAACTCTCCCCCCCCCCCCCCCCATTTCTCATCACCAATGTTTCTTTCAAACAATCCCAATTGAAAATGAATCAATGTCCGCTGGCGTCAAACTCTAGCAACGCCTCTGAAAGTGTGTGTGTGGGGGGGGGTCAGCCCAGATATCACTTTGTCTTTCTTGGAGGGGCGGGATTTATGACAAATGCTGAGTTTGTATCGTTAATTGGAGCGTAACATAAATCTTGGGAAGATTAACCCTAGCTACTCCACTATGTAGTGCATGTATCAGCACTAACCCTAGCTACTCCACTATGTAGTGCATGTATCAGCACTAACCCTAGCTACTCCACTATGCAGTGCATGTATCAGCACTAACCCTAGCTACTCCACTATGTAGTGCATGTATCAGCACTAACACTAGCTACTCCACTAGGTTGTATATTATCTATCAGCCCTAACACTAACTACTCCACAATGTAGTGTATGTATCAGCACTAACCCTAGCTACTCCACTATGTAGTGCATGTATCAGCCCTAACCCTAGCTACTCCACTATGTAGTGCATGTATCAGCACTAACCCTAGCTACTCCACTATGTAGTGCATGTATCAGCCCTAACCCTAGCTACTCCACTATGTAGTGCATGTATCAGCACAAACAGTATCTACTCCACTAGGTTGTACATGTATCAGCACTCAGTAGCTACTCTGTTCTATTGTTTTTAACCCACTCTATTCCGGGGGGGGGGGGGAAGCTTTGCCTTCCGGGGGGGGGGGGGGGGGGGCGGCCCCCCCCCCCCCCCGTTCCCCCCTGAATGGGTCACCGCCTTCACAGTAATAGTACTCTACTACTCACCCAAAGCTGGCAGGTAACCGTGTAGACAGACTAAAACCAAAACGCAGGCAAACACAATGGGCTTCATCTCACTTCTTGCCGTCAATAATAACACTTGGAGAAAGGAAAGAAACAAAAAACACTACAGAAATAACACCAGATTTTCAGATGATATTCCCAAACAATCTCGGACCGATGTCACACGAGGATGTGTGTCTCTCAGGTCTCGCCACCGTTGTAGTCACAGCGCGTGGAGTTCACGTGTTTTAATGTTGATTNACAGTTAAATAACTTCAAATGTCCACAACATCTGATCTCGTCACAGTTAAATAACCTCAAATGTCCACAACATCTGATCTCGTCACAGTTAAATAACTTCAAATGTCCACAACATCTGATCTCGTCACAGTTAAATAACCTCAAATGTCCACAACATCTGATCTCGTCACAGTTAAATAACTTCAAATGTCCACAACATCTGATCTCGTCATTGACATGGCTAGATAAAGAAATAAGATGAATTTTGTGGCAAAATACTTTGATGTTCCTCCCTCCCCATTGGGTAGGATGTCAACCAGTGCAGTCCAACCCTCCCCATTTGGTAGGATGTCAACCAGTGCGGTCCAACCCTCCCCATTGGGTAGGATGTCAACCAGTGCGGTCCAACCCTCCCCATTTGGTAGGATGTCAACCAGTGCGGTCCAACCCTCCCCACTGGGTAGGATGTCAACCAGTGCGGTCCAACCCTCCCCACTGGGTAGGATGTCAACCAGTGCGGTCCAACCCTCCCCACAGTGACGCTACTGCCTAGGACTGTACATGGCTAGGGAAGAAAGATGTAACACATAGAACAATCCTTGTGTATGTGGTGGTGGGGGACTGCTCCGCTGATACCACTCTTCCCTATGTGGAGCCAGTTCATTTTACGATTATTTGTTGGGGAATGGGAAGCAGTGAGACAACTTAAGAAAGAAACACGACTAATAACACATCCCTGTAAACTACTATTTGGTGCACATGCCTTTTAAACAAGTATTAATTCAGCATTACAGTTTTATGTGTGTTCCCGTTAATTTGATGTATGAACAAGTTCATCAAACTAAATTGGGAGCATTTTGTTTAAAAAAACATCATCATTGATTTAAACTAATAAATCTGTTAATGAAGAGCTAAGCAGGGTATGAGTGCATTTGTGGTCTATTTGTGGCATGTTCAAAAGTTAGGCACTTTATTTTGTTTGATGTGCACCAAATTGTATTTTACAGGGCTTTGGATTTATTTGAACATGCTGAGTAACATTTACACCCTTGTTTCTTTGTAGGAAAGGAAGATGGAAGCTTAGCAGCAATAAGTCCTTATAGCATCCAGTCAGTTTCATTTTTTAGTTGCTGTCAGTAGTAGTGGAGTCGCTCAAGTATTATAAATTATAGTAGAGATTTACTATATACTCATAAACAAAAAGGCTTGATATATTAAAAGACATGAAGCATTTGTTGGGAATGATAATTTATATTATGAATTTATTGATACTTTTTAAAATATTTAGTTATTTCAACTCACAAACAAAAACCACAATGGGCAATGCATGCATGGCTAACCCTAACAAAGAAGTTGGTCTGGACAATGCATGCATGGCTAACCCTAACAAAGAAGTTGGTCTGGACAATGCATGCATGGCTAACTTCATTATAAACAAGTGACACCATCATTAAATGTGAAATTTCACATTTATTAATTCTTACATCTCATTTTTTATGTTTATACAATTCGATATAAGGCAAGGCATATTCTCATGTGCGCTCCAAATATAAAAATCATGACCACATCTCAAAATCCACCAATAAAGAAGGCAAATTAAAATGCCTTTTTTTGTGTTTTGTTCAAGCACCAACAATATGCCATACAAAAAAGATTGCTTTATATAAAACTGTAAAAGTACTGTTACACCTACAGCAAAGAATAACTTTTTCAAATTTACAACTTGAAAGAGATGCAAATAAAAATTAAACTTTGATTTCTCAAGTGCATTATAATTTTTTTAAGAGACACATTTTTTATTACATTCTTTTTTTTTTTTTAAATTCTAAAATGTAAATTCCTACCTTTATTGGCTCTTTTTAAAAAAAACTTTTTTGGTATTCAAAATATTTATTTA
>CAXITT010000176.1:620292-758890 GCA_964033795.1 Lymnaea stagnalis
AGGCCATGACAGGCAATTCAGGCTCATACCAGCAAGAAGCCAGTATAGGAGCTGCTCATTCCTGCCCAAGACAATCAGGGACTGGAACAATCTTTCAAAAGGAACGGTTGAGGCGACAACACTAGACACATTTGTGTCTATTGCCTCAAGCCTTCAAACCCCTAGTGCATGATTCCCTCACAAAGTGGCACTGGAAATCAGTGAAATTTCCTCATTAACATCAGGAACAGAAACATTGCAAATCCCATCTACATGCATAGGAGCCACAATGATTAATAAATTGATAGTGGCCCTTAAGAAATAGAAGAAGAAGAAGGCAGTATTTTTCATAGGTTAAGAAAATAATCTTTTCTCTAAGCATCACAAAGCAATAAAAAGTAGTATGAATAAACATGCTTATATCAATCTATGCTTACCAAGAAATAAGCCTCCACACAATGTGTAATACAAAGCACCATTTCTTACAATTACTTTTGGGTTACTGAAAAACATACATTTTTTAATGGGTTATTTTCCTTCAACTCAATAAACACATATTGTGTAACCTTTAAAAAAAACACTCATGGACATCTGGTTATGAAGATGTCCAAGACATTCATGGACATCTGGTTATAAAGATGTCAAAGAAAAATCTGCTAAAGTATAAAGGATGAGAAAGAAAATACCAGTAATAAATAATTGAATATATTTTCGTCATCTCATAATCATTTTTTCTGTGCATGTAACAGCATATTTTATTTGTTCATACGTTGTTTTAAATAACTCAACACGTCCCCAATGTACAAACATCAAACGTACAATATTCTATAGTTTTGAAGCAACAAACTTAAATTTAAACATATAAGTTTTTTTTTTTATAAGTAATTAATTTTTTCCTTAAATAATGAACTGATGCAGTATATTACTTTGCGAGTTGCATCAAAACCCTTCCAAGGGGCATCAATAAGCTCTAAGAAAAGTTCCTGAAATGATTTTACACTTATCTGCTATATACTAAGCTAAATATTGAACTAAATAACACTAAACATGAATAGACTCATGTAGGAACTAACTTTTTGCTACCGATAAGTTTTATTACCCATTAAAAAAAATTTTTTAAACAAACTATACAACTACGGTAATTTAAATTACAAAACTTTTGAAAATATATGTTAAATAAATTCGCTTGCCATTCGATTAATAAATACAGTTTCTATTGCATGGTCTCTGTTTAATTATGCCACTGCTTTAAGAAACCACATTACACTTACTACACACCTCTTTCTTGATTGCAAAGCGGATGTTAGAACAATAAGCCCGCTAAGCATCATCACTCCAGTGCCAACTAGCTTGCATTCTAGACAGTCACCAGGAGCAAGAGGAATGAATCTCAACAAAGTCTTCCGCAATATTGAATCTGTTTTTGCTGTTTGAATGTCCTTGAGAAAAATAATATATTCATAAATTTAAAATTTATATTTTTAATTAATTTAACCAGTATAATTTTTTTCTACAATATCTTTGTTGAAATTTATGCAAATAAAATTGCATATGCATCATGCATAGCAATACTTATAAATTAATGATTTTATAAAACATTTTTAAAGCCCATTTTAATGAAAAGATTGGGGGGCCCGCAATGGAGGACACTTACTTCCACTGACAATAATGGCTTATCATTGGAGTTCTCTAATTTATGAGACTCATGCCCGTAAAGCCATGAACGCAATTGATTCATAGCAATTCATGAATAGATCATGAAGACTCTTCTTATGCCAGTTGGCTCATAATCTGTAATGCACAGAATAAATTAAACATTAGATATTTAAATTAACCTATTGTAAAATGCTTCAAGTACAGTTACTAAGTGTTACTAAGTACAACCAAGATTAGTGATGTATTGATTAAATTACAAATTAAAATGCATCCCTAAGGGCCTAAGAAACTACCATGGCTTAATGCTCTCTCACATTTATGGAGTAGTTTGCCCAAAAAGCTAGATGTATTTGGCCTTGACAGACACGGCAGTGACGAAACACACCCCTGAACACGTACAGAAAGCAGCTGCCTTGGAGACCATGCATGGGTATGTGAATACCCATGTGAAAGTTTTCATGGATGGCTCTCCCAACATCATTCAACATGAGAGAAAGAAATTCGGGGTATGGTGCGCTCATTCTATACCCAATTGGAGGGCCACCAAACCAGGAACTTTCAAGGCCCTGTGGGACTGAAGCATTGAATTTCGATGCAGAGCTGGAGGCTATACACAGGGCCCTGGAAAGTGTGTACCACACTCTGCAGAGGTGGGAGCTTGTGGGACATGACGTGGTAGTCTACTCCAACTCAAGGTCTGCTCTTGAAATCATGGGTAGGAGGGCAGGTACCATGCACTTATTTGGTGCCATCATGGATGATGTGGGCAAGATAGGTAGATTAGAAGGAAAGGTAACAGTGCAGTGGACCGTGGATTCCATGGCTCGTCAATGTCAGTGCCAAAAAAAAAGCAGACGCCCTGGCAAAAACTGGGGCCACCCAGCCTCAGCCGGAGTACTAATAACATATCTGGGAATTAAAAACTAGGTGGCAGACCATTTCCAATTATTTTCCACTATTCGTACCCGGGTCCCTTTACTTTAGACTAAATGCTATTCGGATGTCATTTGTCACAATTTTTGGTAGTTTATTTTAGTTAAACAGAAGAAGTAAGTTAACAAACATATAGTCCATTCAATTATCTTTCATTTGATACCAAATTTTGTCTTACAAACCCAACAATAATATTTTTAATATTTTTTAATCCCAACCTCTCCCTTCTAATACCCGGGCAAATAGCCACTTCGATTGAATTATGGCGTGCGGCATGGACATCAAACGGGAAGGTTAACACCCGGTCCTTTCGCCGCCTATGAAGGAATAAGCTTAACCTGCCGATATTTTAAAAATTGTTTGTGTCTCATTAATCTTAGAAAGTGTCTATTGGTAGTTTACTACCGAAAGCTTCTAGTTAGGGCAGGGAGCTATTTGTATTAAACCACCAATAGCTTCTAGAGAGCTATTGGTAGTCTAGCAATCAAATCAAACCAAAATCTTAGCTTTGAAAATCTGCTTCCATCAAGGCTGGTGAAGTATTGCCCCGTTCATTTATTACTAGTTTGTTTTAGTTTTAGTGACAACAACTCGGCACTAATTATAAAATCTATAGTACTGTTTTAAAGTTTTAACACTATCAGCTGTAGCCTTCCCCACGCTCAGATTTGGCTATATTGCTATATAATTTATAATATAGACCTAATATAGATCTTAGATAGATGTATTACAGGGGGGGGGGGGAGATCATAGTCTGAAAAAATGTTACCCAGCTTCTTCTTTACCAAGGCCAAAGTAAGATGTGCAGTAAAAGTAAAATCCAGCTGTAAACATTATGTGTGTGCTAATTATTATGAAATTAAAATACAGGCCTAAATAATTACAATAAGAAGTTTTACTGCATACAAAGTGTGCATATTAAAAACAAAATATTGTTACTTGAGCTAAATGAAACTTTACAATAACGTGATTAGGCTTAACGATGATAAAATAAGCTGAGGCCAATCATTGTTTAGGAACATGGTCACATGAACCACCACCCCCCTGCCCCCTGCTTTTGATTTTCTGTTGTTGGGAGAAATTTCTACTGAGTGTTATTTACATTAACTGATAAAGGCATCAATATTTTTTATGTACAATTATTAAACAAGTTCATTTGGCTATATTGTGAAACTATAACTATAACACAAATTAATCACTTTAATGTCTGAGTCTAGGAATCACTATTTACTATTTATTTTTTAATGCTATGCAGAATATGCAGAATCAATACTTTAAACTGCACATAATCTTGATGAAAACATAAGCAGTGATACATAAATAAAATAAATACAAAGAAAGCAAAATAAGTGTATTATGTCTTGAAAATCCGATTGGAGTGAATTTATAAGACTAAACACTACTAAACACAAACAATAAATTTTATTAGCTCATGTTTTTTTTGTGTGGCAACATACATATTTTAGAGTGATTTCAGTGTTGTAATCAAAAATAAATTGTGGCTAACAATAATTATTTCACTACATCAATTTGTATCACCAATTGCTAGTGGGGTTTTTTTATAGTAAACTACCAATAGCAGTTTAGAAGCTACTCAGTAGTGGAGTGCCAATGCGCCAAGGCCAATATTAATATCTCTCTAGAGCTAGAAGTACTACTAAGTTAGCTAAGCCCCGTACTAACTTACTAAGCCAGACTAGTAAGTTGTAAGTCAGTTGTAAGTAGTCTACACAGTCTACAGTATAGTCAGTATAGTATTGGCAGTTTACTACAAATTACAAATTGCTCCCTAAAAGGTAAAAGCTATTGAGTATAGCCACAGCCTTAATCTTATCAAAATTCTTATGATCAATCATTATGAATTAGAATTATTTAGTTTTACTTTAGGTAAAATCATTGTCTGTAACTGTAAGTGTAAATAATTGATGTCGCCCATTCTTCGAAATTGTGCGTTTCGTCATCTATACATTATCTTTTTTTAATAGTTTTGTGATTTGTTTTTGTTTTTATAACACAAATGAGCTGGATGAATATTCAAAATATGGATTTATATTTTGAAAAGAAGAGACTTAATTTAACGAGAAGTCCAAACGAAGGACATAACTAAAATAACCTCTTACGCCTTAGTGTCTTTAGTTTATTTTATTTTATAAAAGTGATACTATCAACCTATTCATAGCCTATGATATACTACACTTGAATTTGATTTATTACTTTAGTTATTTAATTGTATGTACTTACTAAGTCAAACACATATATTTTAATAATAAGTAAGTCAGTTATAAGTCATAAGTAAGTATAGTTAGTATTAGTATTAACTATTACTATAGACTATATACTATATTACTATTAGTTTTATTATTTAAGACAGTATAAATAAGTTAAAACTTACTGAACTTACTAAAATGTAAATTAAATGACTAACTTAAACTAACTGAAACTCTAATTAGTCGTAGACTTAGTATAATACTAATAATTAATAATACTAAGTAAAGTAATTTTAATTAGTTTAATTAGTATTAGTAATTACTCAGTGACTTAGTTAGTAAGTGAGACTTGTGACTTAGTCTTAGAAGTCTTAGTTAATGTTGTCGTTTGTATTGTCTTAAAAGTTAGTTAATATTCAAAGTATTGTCACTTAAAACTTATTGTGGTATTGTATAATCATCTAATTCTAATTATTTTAAATGCAGTGCTGTCCAACCTTTTTGTCTACGTGGGCATCGTGGGCCAAAAAATTTTCCTGGGCCACACGAGGGGCGCAAATGACATCTCAAAAGAAAATTATTCATATTATTAATTATCAATACTTCTTTTCTTAACTACGCCTTACCCATTCAGAGTCATATGTCCAATAGCATTATCGGCTCATCAAGGTTATAAATAAAGTGAATAAAAAACTTTTTTTATGATACATTTTGCTTTGAATTTTACTTGCAATTTTCTTAATTTCTGGTAGTTATCAGTAGCACATGCCCTCATTAGATTACTTAATGTACACCAGTCAAAGCTTTATGTTTTTTGAACCATATTGGTCATTACAGAGAATCCAGCTTCACTGATATTGATATAGGAGATAGGTGCTTCCAAAAATAATAGGTGCTTCCAAAAATATGGTCACCATTTTTATAACATTCCATAGTTGTGGAAATTCATCAGATGAAACATGACGTGATCCAGAATTCATTAGGCACACATTATTATGTTTTTTTATTTTTAAGAAACACTTTAAAAAATCTTCCTATCTTTCACACAATTCCTCCCTGACTGAATTGCACTAACTACAAGCTATCACAGCGTATATCCTTCTTTCTACTCTTTGAACATCTCACACTCTGCTCTCTGAATACCATATAGTACTTGTGGCATTAGTTAATATGATTGTTATAATAAGTAAGTCATAAGTAATAAGTTATACAACATAAGTAATAAGTAACTTGTGAAATTAGTCTTGACTGTCTTAATTTTTAAGTCTAAAATAACGACAAATGAAAACAAGCTAGCTCTAAATTAAAGTACTTGGCTGATTTTGACACACACACACCCACTCCACGGTGCAGAGAATTTTATGGCCTCGAGCAGATCCAAAAATTTTGGGCACCCACAAATTTCAAAATAAGTGTACGAATCATTTTGTGAATTCGAGCCAAAAGAGACTTTTTTAAATCACTACAAAAGCGCCCTTATTGCCCTTTGTTTTTCCAACTCATCTATGATTTTTTAAAAATCAACCTCCTCGCTAAAAGACTCAATACTTAATAAGGCCATATCACGTGTAGTTCTCTCTTGAACCATAGTTGATATCAATAAATTTTTGATGAATATGAGATTGCTAAATGGCCTCTCTGCTTTTGAAAAAGTTACTGGAATTGAACAAAAAAAATATGCAATATGAATCATTTTGTGAATTCGAGCCAAAAGAGACTTTTTTAAATCACTACAAAAGCGCCCTTATTGCCCTTTGTTTTTCCAATTCATCTATGATTTTTTAAAAATCAACCTCCTCGCTAAAAGACTCAATACTTAATAAGGCCATATCACGTGTAGTTCTCTCTTGAACCATAGTTGATATCAATAAATTTTTGATGAATATGAGATTGCTAAATGGCCTCTCTGCTTTTGAAAAAGTTACTGGAATTGAACAAAAAAAATATGCAATCCAATTATCACATTTCCAAAAATTTCAAACAGCTTAAATTCTAAAATTTAGTCCCACAAATTTGGAGAAAGTTGACAGGATGAACTTGTCTCAAATGCAAGATTATTCCACGAGATCAGCCTTAGAAACCTCAGAGGAATATCTTCTGGAAACAATAGTGCAAGAACTTCTAATGTCAACTTCAGACATGATGATTAATTCAACAAGAATCTGAAACATATCTGAAATCTCTTGAACTGTTGTAAAGTGAGCTGTGAGTCCAGATATAAAAGAATCAATATGATGGTAAAAAAGTTTTTTTGAAATTGACTTCGTTATCTGGTTTAGAGGAAATTGTGGAGTCTCATGGAGTATCCTGGTTACCATGGAAATATATTTGTTTTTTCTTTCTCTTGAGTGGGAATTCTGGACTGATGTTTGCTGATTCAGCTGAAATTTGGCCTCTTTCAGAAATTTTGGCCACTCATCCCCAACAGATTTCTGTTCACATATGTATGAATTCAGATTGGTCACTTCAATATCAATGATTTATCAATAGTAGTTTTCTGTGCTTGAAGAATCATTACTTTTACCCAAATCCTTACCATGATGACACATATGGAGGATGTCATGACACATATGAAGGATGCCATGACACATGAAGGATGCCATGATGACACATATGAAGGATGCCATTTTGACATAAAGAATGCTATGATGACACATATGAAGGATGTCATGACACATGAAGGATGTCATTACACATATGAAGGATGTCGTGATGACACATGAAGGATGTCATTATGACACAGTTTCCTCTTAATTCTTACAATGCAGGTATTTTTATGCCAAAATACAATCTCAATTTCTTTGTTTTGAAAAGAGGCTTTTTAAACTTCCGCATTTTGTTGACTGATGTTGTGCGGATTGGCAATATAGAGCTCACGGACCACCATTTGGGGAACATCCTAACAAACAATTTTTGTACCGTTTCACTCTTACTATTTATAGGTGTCGCTATTAACACTGCATCTACTTGTTGCCTTGGCAGAGGAAAATTATGAGATATGGATGAAGAAAAGCAGTACTCCATCTTTAAGGTTTTCCTCTACCCATTGTATTTGTATATTTCTTATTGGTACACAGTTGCCTATATGGACGAGAAAAAAAAATTCCACCCTTGAGGGCCCCCCATGCAGGACTTACTGAGTTGCCTCAGCCTCACCTCCCCCCAATTGTTACAACTTGGACACATTTATCAATATGATCATACTATTCATACATATACATACATTGTCACAAATTTGTGACCACACATGTGATGTCATTTTGGGCATGGCCCCAAACAAAAGTATTATACTAAATTATGACCATTTGTTTTCCTATTGTTGCTCCTAAACTTATAAACACAAGCCTTGTTATTTATTACTTCAGGGGGTCATGTCAAAGTTTCAATGACCTGCCACTTGCATCAACACAAATGAAATGCACAAATTTGAATTCTCCATCAATGCTCTATAATTGACATACTTTGAAAGCATCATGTTTCCTTTTACTTTTAATATTCATTATTTTGCATAATAAAAGGCTGATTGGATATAAAATTGAATAATACCTGAATAATCTTATTTGAGTTTTTGACTGCATACTTTACAGTACAGTTATATATGCTGCATGCATTTTCAGAAATAACTGTATTTATCAAAGATATTTAAACTTCCCTTTTTTTTTTCTTTTTTTTTTTTTTCTTAAATTTAACCCCCTAAAAGGTTATTTATTTTTTGGGGGGTTTTTAAAATTGTTTTTTTTTTTAATTTTTTATTATTTGAGTTTTTTACTGCATACTTTACAGTACAGTTATTTATGTTGCATGCATTTTCAGAAATAACTGTATTTATCAAAGATATTTAAACTTCCCTTTTTTTTTTCTTTTTTTTTTTTACTCAAATGTAACCCCCTAAAGAGTCATTAATTTTTTGGGGGGTTTTGAAAATGCTATTTATTCTGAATCTTGTCAAGTACCCGGTAAATGAGATAATCTAAATGCACCAGGTATTACATGAGATCCAAGTTCACAATATTTGTTAATATTTTCCACAGATTGATGAGTTTCTCCTAAGATGTCTTGGTTGGAGAAATTATTTGGTACAATTGAGAGGGATAACGAGGCATCACAGGAAATTAAATTAGACCCCACTGCCAATCAGAATGTCGTAATTGATCCTAAAGTTGCTGAATATTTTAAAGACTTTCCAGATCCTTACAGGGAAAAGGTTGTACAGCGTTATGTAAGTATCAAATATTTGAAGTACAGGTATGGGGTAGTTTTTATATTGAGGTTGTGGGAAGCTTTGACTTTGATGGGTTTTTTTTGGTTTAAGTAAGGCAAACACTAGTTTTTGACTCATGAAACCATTTATAGTTAGGTTGCAATCATTTAAATTTAAAGCAATTCATTTGTTCTGAACTTTAGCTATTTTAACATCTCCATTTCAGAGTAAACGTGAAGGCATATACCAGTTGGATTTTTTTAGAGTAAGTCTCAAACTCAATGTCATCAAACAAATGTCATCAAACTCAATGTCATCAAACAAATGTCATCAAACTCAATGTCATCAAACTCAATGTCATCAAACAAATGTCATCAAACAAATGTCATCAAACTCAATGTCATCAAACAAATGTCATCAAACAAATGTCATCAAACAAATGTCATCAAACAAATGTCATCAAACAAATGTCATCAAACTCAATGTCATCAAACTCAATGTCAACAAACTAAATGTCAACAAACTCAATGTCATCAAACTCAATGTCAACAAACTCAATGTCAACAAACTCAATGTCATCAAACTCAATGTCATCAAACTCAATGTCCTCAAACTCAATGTCATCAAACTCAATGTCATCAAACAAATGTCAACAAACTCAATGTCATCAAACTCAATGTCATCAAACTCAATGTCATCAAACTCAATGTCATCAAACTCAATGTCATCAAATAAATGTCAACAAACTCAATGTCATCAAACTCAATGTCATCAAACAAATGGAGAAAAAAAATCATCTCAACACCTAAAGCACAGTTTCTTCACTTGACAACTAAAATATTTTTTGGTAGAAGTAGAAGAAAAAGTCAGAAATCTGTAACAATGCTAAATTTTATAATTGCTCATGGTGCAAAACATAGTCACGTTTCTGTATAGAATTATAGTGGAGATAAAATAGTAATGCTGGTTGTTTTTTTTAAAAAGTTGTTAATCTCTACCAGGATCAAGCTATGCTAAATGAGAGGAAAATGGTCTCAAGGGGAATATTTCAACAAGACCGGATTGAGCATGAACACAAACTCAAAGAGATTGAAGAGCAAGAAAGGAAGGTCCAAGACAAGGAGAGGATTCAGAAAAACCTTGAAAGAGAAATTCCAGAATGGGAAAAGACCTTGCAGCAGTATATACCCCTGCAAGCTGATGACATTATGGCACTGAAACTGTTTCAAACTATCAACCTCTCTCTGATTGGTGCATCACTGATTTGGGTTTCATTATCAGTTACGAAAAAGTAAGTGAACAAGCGTTGTTTATTCATGTTGCTAGAGTATTCTGCTTAAATTAAAACTGAACGAATTTATTATTTTAAAAATTTTTATTTCATCTTTTATGGTATTTTAGGAAATGCTAACAATTTAACCTTTCCATGACTCCTAACAAGTGGTAGCAAATTTCACTATGTACAAATATCCAACATATCATTAAAAAATAATGATAGTGTCTTAGATATCCCGTTTATTATAGTAGACTCCAAATCTCAAAATAGTGGAATACATTATTTCACCAGAATCTCCCTTCTTTGTGTTTTACACTGGGAAAGCTTACACTAAAGCTAAATATAGCTATTAGTTGATGATTGATGTTCTGTAAAAAAAAAAACTTGACTGCAAATCCAGCCCACCGTGATGAATGCAAAAAAGCTTGACTGCAAATCCAGCCCACCTTGATGGGTGCAAAAAAGCTTGACTGCAAACCCAGCCCACTGTGATGAATGCAAAAAAGCTTGACTGCAAACCCAGCCCACCGTGACGGGTGCAAAAAACGCCTTCACTTTTGAAAGCCTCATTTGAAATTATTTCTTTATAAACCTTGAAGAAGCTAAGCATTTACTTTTACTTTTACTATGGATAAACATATTGTGAGAGTGAGCAAAATAATGATGTATAAAATATTGCAAAAAGATCTACCGGTAGTCAAAAAGATGATTTCACTTATGAACTTCAACAAAATTCTTCCCACCGAAAAGTTCTTTAAATGATCAGGTTTACAAAGTTGTAATGGAAAGCAGAGTAACCTTATGCTCTAGAAGAAGAGAAATTACATTTCTTTTTGAATTAGATTTATAAAAATGTTATTGGTAAAAAAATATATTTATTTATCCCTGGTTATACGTTTCTGGACTGTATGTCTGTCAGTTTTCAAATAAATTTATTGTCATTAAAAATTATCACTACTTTTATACTGTAATTCGTATTAGTTAGTATATTTTAAATTATCGACGTAATGCTAATTTTTTCCACAGAAAACCCTCAAAGTTGAAGCTTTACTCTAATGTAGCATCTGGTGTAATAGGTTGTGTTTGTAAGTAATTTCATTTCTACTACTACTACTATGTTGTCTGTCATTTCATATACAGTGCTGAAATAAAATCTTCTTTCAATACACATGCTGCATTGGTGAAATGTTTTCACCTTAGTTTAACATGAATTGTGCCTCTCTTTGGTTCAGCATTGGTGAAATGTTTTCACCTTAGTTTAACATGAATTGTGCCTCTCTTTGGTTCAGCATTGGTGAAATGTTTTCACCTTAGTTTAACATGAATTGTGCCTCTCTTTGGTTTAGCATTGGTGAAATGTTTTCAACTTAGTCTTGGTTTTCACCCAGCAGTTCTCAACCGGTTTCAAAAGGGAAAGATTTATATCTTACTTAAAAGAATGCTAGTAATTCGTTTTTGTAGTGTTGCGTTTGTTTTAAATGTGGTAAATTATAGATTTGTATTTTGTTGACTTTGTACCGCGCTTCGAGCATTTGGGGATGAAGCATGTTTTTGAAATGAACTTTATTATTATTATTATTTGAGAAAGATGACAACTCTAAAAGTAATAAAATAATTTCATAACTTTTTTGGCCACAGCTATAACTGATTTAAAAGCCAGTGTGGTCTAGGTAGATTTAGACATTTAAGCCAGTGTGGCTCAGATAGATTTAGAGCTGGTGCTAGTAATTTGCACCAAAGTAGGACCACCAGGCCCTGTCAATGTTTTTCCAATGTCTAATACTACTTATGCTTATAGATAACATCAACCAGAAAACTGGGAAGAGTGCCTTTATTTTTTATTCATTTTTTACAAGCATATTTTTATCTTATTTCAGGTGCTCAAATACTCGCTGTAGGCAGGCTAATGGACTTGGGTCTTTTTGACAAATCATCTGACTCTAGAGAGTTCTTAGTCAAGTCTTTAGATGAGATGAAAGATGCATCCAGGCTTATAAAAAATTATTTGGAGAATCTAGATTCAGAAAAATCATCAGAAAGATAGTTAACGTTAAGGTAGAAGCACGGTTATGGCTTCCAATTGGTTTGTTAGTCAAGTGACAGTAATAAAATGTACTTGTAGTATCTGAAGTCAGACAAAGATAGTTGAAATTGTGCTTATCAATCAAATTCATTATTTGTAACTCAAGTATGCATCTGGTTTTAGTAACTGTAAATATTATCTGTAAAGGAAATTGTTCTAAACTTGTTGAAAATAAAAATTTATGCTTTTGGGTATTTTCCTTTTAAAACCTTTTGATGACTTGGTTTTAAGTGTCGAAATAATAAGTTAATTGATGTGCATTAACTAAAAGAAAATTGTGAAATTGAATATTAAAAATGAAATAATTCAACTACGGCAGTTGTCATTTTGAAAAAAATTAAAATGATAAATTTTAAGAGAACTTCTCTCAATATAAATATAAGATGAGTGAGTGGAAAGTTTCCCTAAAATATATAATTTGAACTAAATGTCTATAACAAAGTGAAGCTTCTTCTCTTGTGTAACATTCAACTTTTGAAAAGGCCAGCATTTCTGCTTTAAATGAGTTTATTACAACAAAAAAATAGTTTGGAATCTAGCAACTTATCTGCTACAATATTAATACTTTCCCCCATTATGTAACGCTAGAAATAATTTGACAAGTAAAGCCGTTATAAAAAGTTAAACAATTTTTTTTTTTTTGAAAATCATGAAAATAGAAATTCTGGGTGTGATTTGACTTTAAGAGGTTGTGTCTTTGGTAGGTTTAGCAATTTTGACAGCAACAATCTAATTACCTAAGTAGGCAAAATAAAATAAGACTACTTCAAAGGTCATGAAGTGTGTCTGCTGCTACAGAAAAAATTAATTACTGTTGATAAAAAATTATTTTCAAACTCCAGCCATAACCAACACTACAGTAGCTGTTTATAATGTGCATACCCTAGATAATTGTAAAAAGATCCAGCCTCTCTACCAAAGAATTTATGCTCGAGGAACTCAACTTTGAAAACTCTAAATTTTCAATTTACATTTGGAAAATCAGTGTGATGATTGACAAGTGCAAGCCAAATACACCACAGTTAATTATCCATATAAAGAAGCATCCATTTTTTCCCTGACCCACCATGTGAGGATAATTATAAAGATGTTCACAATTTGGCCTGACCTTACTTTGTTAGATTGTATATCAGAATAGGAAGGATTTAATGAATAGACTTTTAAAGACCTTCTATAATTCAAAAAGCTTATACTGATATTCAAGGCAAAGCCCCCCCCCCCAAATATTTACTTTTGAACACTTGAAATTCAGTCTTATTTTTAATTCAAAATTAAATAAACATGGAACATATTTTTTTTATTAAATGCAAAAAAAGTAATTATAAATAAAGTCCTTCAGGCGTTCCCTCATTCTTGCGATAAAGCACATTTTCTTTGGCTTTCTTAAAGTCTTCATTCATGACCTTCATACGACGCTCTCGGAGGGCCAGTAAACCAGCTTCAGTGCAAATGGCCTTTTTAGGAGGAAGAAAAACAAAGAGAATTAACAGAACAAGATAGAATTGTTAGTTGTTTTGTTAACAAACGCAGCAAGCAAATAAGCCTACATGATTAACCTGTATAGATGAGGACTGCATCAATTGTATTACTTCTATTCACATTGATGGGGATGGTAAGGGGTTGTTCATAACGGATGTTAAGTTTAAAATGTGCATCTTTTCCACACACCCCTTGTTAACACTTATCTGCATGGGGCTTAAAAAACTCCACTGACAGGAAAAACAGTCTCGAACTATTACATGAAAATTTACTCATAGCTAGACATTATGCTGTTAAACCCCTTACCTTAATATCAGCACCAGACAGGTCATCCTTGGACATGACATAGTCCTCAATATTGACATCTTCAGCCAAGGTCATACGACTTGTGTGAATGGTGAATATACGCCTCTTTGTTTTCTCATCTGGAAGTGGAAACTCAATTTTTCTGTCGATCCGACCAGGCCTAATCAAAGCTGGGTCCAGAGTTTCTATTCTGTTTGTTGCCATGACAACCTAAGTATAACAATAACGAAATTTAATTCAGAATTTAACTGATAATCTGATGTGTGCAGAATTTAACTCATAGTCTGATGTGTGCAGAATTTAACTCATAGTCTGATGTGTGTGGAATTTAACTCATAGTCTGATGTGTGCAGAATTGCCAGGCATAGTTAATGTTTAATCACATGATTAATTCTAACATACAAAAATTAATTTTACAAAATTAAAAAGTATGTAACAGTATAAAAAATATGACATATATTTATATGCAGTTTGGTTATGGTGATGAGTTTGGTTATGGTGATGAGTTAAGTTACTGCAGATGTATCAATCACTTTTGTGGAGCTTTATTGCCTAGTAAAGTTATTTATAGAATTATTAACAAATATTATCAAAGTCATGGCCCATTTCATAGCTTGGAATGGCTGATCTTTTTATAACCAGGGGATGTCACAACCAAACTAGTTTAATCAAAAATTAATTAGAATTAAGGTATCACTTGTTTTTGTAAATCCAAACTAGGTTTTTCTTTAAAATTCTTTTCAATTAATCTTTCACAAAAAAATTGTGTTACTATACACTTAATTAAAATGTATTACACCAATAGAAATAGCTATGCACATAATTGAAATTAAATGTTCATATGTATTATTTAATACTTCAAAATAAGAAATGGTATTACTGGTACAATGTCCAAACAAGAAATGGTATTACTGGTACCGGTACTTAAAAACAAGACATGGTATTACTGGTACAATGTTTTATCTCCAATATATCTAATCAACACCCTTTTATTTTCAATGTAAAAAAAAGTTTCTTATTAAATTTACTATTAGAATAATGTACACTTTAAAGTGTTGACTTGAGCCCTTTAAGGTTAAGTGAGGGAATCATTATTTATCCCCCAAAAGTATTTAACTGTTAATAGATGAACATGCAAATTATTTTAACATAGCTTTAATTAATATTTTTACATTGAACGGGCAAACAGATATAAACTGATGTAGGACAAACCTTGACATCCCCCCGTGAATCAAAACCATCCAACTGATTCAGAAGTTCCAGCATAGTACGCTGAATTTCTCTCTCTCCTCCAGAATTAGATTCATATCTGTGGGACAAATTTAAAGTAAAGCATGACAGGCTAATTCAACACTGTACATTTATTTGAAATAACACTATAAAGGTTTAAAAAGCTGCATGATTATTTTTTTGTTTATATCAAGATCTTCAAAGCAATTGTAAGCCATTTATTTTATTTTTTAAAATTAAATACCTTTTTGTTCCAACTGCATCTATTTCATCTATAAAAACTATGGAAGGAGCATGCTCTTCAGCTACACGAAATAGTTCACGTACTAATTTAGGACCATCTCCCTGTAAAGCATGAGAAAAATAATTTTGAGACGTGGGCTGATTGACAATGCCAAGAACAATTTAAGATATTTATTTAGTAAATTACTCCGATCTGAAAATCTAAGAGGTCCTATGTAATGTTTATGCAGCACACTACAAATACATGATTTCTTAAATAACAAATGGCAGTTGACCATTGTGCAGCTAAAGTAATTTCAAATAAGTCCTACTGTTCTCTACCTGGTCTATAATAAAACCAAAGCTCTTAACAACATGATTTGACTATGAGATGTTAAAACAATTAGATATGACCATGTAATTTTGAGTGGAATATGTGGCTTTATATTGTTATCTTAAACTTAAAACAATCACTCATCTGCCTGTAAAATGCTTTGCTCATAGATTTTAACATTTGGATTATTAGTACAGTAGTATTTTAGTGAAGCGCAAGAAATACATTGGAATCCGCTGTTGTCAAAGGATTGCTTTCCGACAAGTACCAAGATGGACAGAAAAAGACACTAGCTGGAACTGACAGTTCTGTAAGCCTTAAGTCAATGCCAGGTAAACACAAGAATAGAAGAGGAGGATACACACTGAACAACAGCCCACTGGAAACTGTTACAAAAAAATATGACAGTGACAAAAGAAAACTACGCAAGGATCAGTAAGGACATTCAGGCATTTAAAATGTCTACACCCCTCAACATGAAACCCACCCGGAAGAGGAAGGCAAAAGAATACATGGAGACGCAAGTTAGAGGTTGATACACAAAAGATGGGATACAAATAGAATGGAGAGCAAAGGACAAAGTTGAAAGGAAAAACAATTATATAGATGGCCTACGTCCATTATGGCCAAAGATAATGTCCCATATTGAGGTGCTGGTACAGAGAGACAAAAACGGCAGAAATTGTACATTTGCTGGAGATGTCTGTGGAATTCCTGCAAGTTCACTTCCCAGACACCACAAAGAAATATTTATTTATTTATTTATTTAGGCATTTTTATTATAGCGCTTACCTTAAAGCTCTAAGCGCTTTACAATTATTAAAAACATGTAAACTAGCTAAAATAAAAATGAGACATTAGGATAGTAACTACTATGCTATAGAAACATTAAAATGGCTATAAAACGAGGAAACTTTGGCACGTTTTGGCCTATACTACAGGATCAACCCGAGACAGAAAATGAGGCAGGGCAAGGAGGGTGCATCACAGGTCATAGGCGGACCTAAACAGATGGGTTTTAAGGGACTTTTTAAAAGTGGACGAGGTTTCACAATGACGGATATGGAAGAGGAGCTGGTTCCAGAACGTGGGCCCATGGAAGTAGAAGGAGCGTTCACCGATGGTCTTAGTTTTGGTTCTTGGGAGTGAGAGGGTTCTATTGTCAAATACAGCCTAGAGAAAACAAATCAGCAGAAGACCCTATGAGATCTGGTGCAGTACAAGAGAAAACGATCCCTGGAACAGAAACCTGACCCTGCAGACAACCTTCATGGAAACAGCTGACAGTAGTGGTCATGGATTGACGAAGTACAAAAAAATAAATAAATAAAAGATTTAAATTTTAATGATTGCAACTTACCAGATATTTCTGAATAAGTTCTGAACCAACAACTCTTAAAAATGTTGCCGACGTTTGGTTAGCTACTGCTTTTGCTAGAAGTGTTTTACCTATTGAGAATTCATTTCACAAATAGTTAATACTTTTGAACAAAAATGTAACAACTTGTAAAAAATAGGAAAACTTATCCAACCATGACTCAACGTACTTTAAATGATACAAATAATAAATAGGCAAGCAACTTTCCATACAGAGCAAAAATGATTTAGCCTGATAATTCCAAACAGAAAGGTGTGGTAAAGAATTTATAAAATCCATTATCCTAATTAATTATGTAAGCCTAAATTTGATTACAATTTAAACAAGCTATCTACATTTAGTTACATGACTCTCAAAATTTGTTTTAAAAATATTCAATTTTTTAAAATGTATCATGAATGACTTGAAATAACTTAATTAATTCAACCTCACTAAGAACATGTTTAGAGACTGTAAAATAAACATTACCAGTTCCAGGGGGTCCGTAAAGAATAACTCCCTTTGGCGGCTTGATTCCCATCTCTTCATAGTACTCTGGGTGGGTAAGAGGTAGTTCTACCGATTCCTAAATAATTAGACATGAAAATGTTTTAATGATCAGCAGACACCTAGAAAATAAGTATTTTGACTGAAATCATAAATGTATGACATTTTTAAATAAATCAACAGTACTCGGACAAGAAAGTAGGCTGATGATGTTAACTAAACACATTCAACTGGCTACAACCACAAGAAATACCGACTTGGTAAACTAAAATCTTAGGAGAAGCTTTTTAAAAAAACTACCTTTATTTCCTGAATCTGATTATCTAACCCCCCAATGTCTGCATATGTCTCTTGTGGTGCCTTCTCTAGTTTCATGACAGTCACCATGGGATCTGTGTCATCACTCAAAACTCCAACCACAGCATGGACCTGTCAACACAAAAATAATATAAATGTTTTAAAAAACACATCCAATTTAATTAATGACTTTATTTCAAGTAATAAATAGCAATAACTTGTTTGATCATTTACTACATAATTGTTTTTGTTTTGACATCAAATAGACAAACATTAACAGAGGATCATCCCAGAAAGATAGACAATTTTATTTTATTATACTTATTGGGATTTACCAAATTAGAAATTCTAAGTGAACATAAAAGAAATTAGAGAGAAAATCTCTACCAGTATTTTAATCAATAATTTAAGTTACCAGGAACAAACACATATTTATTTCTTAATCCTTAAAATTAACTCAAAATAAAAACACCCCATTCTACTCAAAAACCTTAGCACAAAATCTGATTAATTACTTTATGATTCAGTAGCACTGAGCATCCAGGCTCCAATTGATCTTTGTCGACAAAGGACAGAATACTGACATAATGCTCACTGCCGACAGATGTAGAAACTATAGCATGATTGTCATCTATGATTTCTTCAAGGTTGCCAACAGACATTGGTGACCCACGCAACTCATCCACTTTAGAGCGTTCTTCCTATTAAGTAAAATGATAGAATAGCAGATTAGAGATATTATGATAAATAAATAGTTACCTCTATTTTATAAAGAATGTGATAAAAAAACTCTCATTAACCCAGGTGCAACAAAAATGTAGCTGTATTAAGTGCAACCCTCAATCTAGTGAAATGAATATGCACTGCGGAATAGATGTTATGAAGTTATTGATTGTCAAAACCAATCTTGAAATGAAAGCCACTTCAAGAGTATTTTAATAGACAAGATTAAATAATTATTGTAGAGTAAATTTTTTTTTTTTAAATATTAAAAATATATGTATGTTTTTATACGTTAACCATTAGATGAGATCATATGAATAAGTCAAATAACCAGCAAAATTGATAATGATGTACCTCATGTTTCTCTTCTTGGGGTTTAAGTCTCTCTTGGTTCTTGATAAATTCCTCTTCCATCAGCAAATAATCCTTAATTCTCTCTAACTTTAAAAGCTTTAATCTACATCTTGTGTAGGGAGTCACTAGAATCAATGCATGTTATTATATTTTTAATTCATTTAAGTCAAAACTTTACAACTTAAATAATAATTACTTGCATTTGAAATGGTGTATATATCATATATCACTATTACAAGATGATTTTTTTAGAAGTACACTAAACATTATCAGACAAACCAATAAAGCCCATTTCAAATAAGGCCAGTGTGAAAAAAAACAACAACTATATTATGATCATACCTTGAGGTAACTTAGTTGCTGCGTCAGGTCCTTTAGATCTCTTCTTTCTTTTCCCAACTCGTGTCGGTACAGGTGGCTCATATTTTCTTTTTTTATCCTTTAAAAGTTAAATTTACTGTTAATAAAGACTTAGGGGGGCAGGCTACCAAAAAAAATATTTTTTTTAATTAACCAACTTAGAGCAACTATTTTATTATGGTCATGTTAAGCTATGAATGGAGATATATTTTCATGCTTTAAAAAAAAAATTATATAGTTGCCATGGCAACGGCGGCCATCTTGAAAATAATACCCATTCGTAGAGTTCTAAAATTTTAAAAACAAACATACATATTGCTTAAAAAATTATTGATTCATGAACTTCAATTATATTTAGAGGTACTGAGCTAGTTTAATTTCCTTCAAACTTTTCAAAAGATTTGTTTTTTTATTTATTTTTATTTTAACAAAAGTAATTGACGAAATTGACTTTTGAATAGCTCATTACCCACAAAATAGTTAAAGGTGGGTACGCACCAAATTTTATTACTCTAGCTTGTATATTAGCTGAGATTTTAGAATTCTACGTTACAAAACAACAGAAAAAAACAATTTTGAGAAAAATCAATTTTAAACTTTAAAAGTGAAAAATTTTAAGTTTAATATGAAAATGAAGTTCTTTTACATAGTTTTTTTTGTTCAGCAACATGGACATGGTGGTTTAGTATATTATTGAACTGTTGAATGCACCAGGAACATGGGTTTCACCTTCTCAAACTTCACTCAGGTGCTCTCGTGAAAGTCACAATTTTAAAAAAAAAAATATTTTTCCTCTGGCATAAAGCTAATTTGTGTTGTATAAGAATTTTTTGTTCAGCATTATAGTATAACACAAGTTATCCAAAGTCCCCAATCAACCCTTTTTGTCCATGATCCTTTTAACCATACTTAGATGACAAGGTTATGTTGCTGTCACCATCACTGAAATTGAAGCATAAATAGTTTAATGGCAGCAATGCTATGTTGAAACTTTGGACCTATTTTGTGTACTTCTTTCATCAAAGATGTCCCTCATACCAGAGGTGAATGAGTTATTTGTCTATTAGAAATGTAATAATTGGGCAGATACTTGCTCATAAATGTTTCATGTCTTCGGCATAGCGCAGTTTTTATACTTTGTGAAGGTTATACATTTTTTCAGGTGCAGCTGGATTGTTTATCGCAGATATCATAGATTGCAACTTTTCATAGTCCATGCGATTGTCCTTCAGGCCTTACAGTCTATAATTGATAATGACTTGATTATCCAGTTGTGGGTATGAACAATCTAACCACTCACAATCTAGTCATTGTTATATTCACAGTATTTACTATTTTGTTTTGCAATCAGCTGTAAGTTATGGCTGCTGCAATTTGTCCATTCCAATGCAGACAGAAGAAAATTGGTAAAAGCTTTGAATTGTGATCATATCAAAATCAATGTTTAGCAGTCCCTCTGTTGAATTCTTGTCACTGAGGAATTAACTTTTGCTCGGCTCGTTAGAACTTTTGGGGGCTGGAATGGAATTAAAAAATTATATAAACATCATTTAGCAAATAATATATTGAAAATGATCTCAATAAGCCTATTAGTATTATTTAGATGTTTAGGATTGCTTAACTAAATGTTTATTTTATTATAATTACTACTATTAGTCTAATGAACTGATCTTAAAAATAAGAAATAATATAAAACTAATTAGGCTATTACTATTAATAATTGTAAGCATATAAAAAAAAATTAATAAGGCTAAGAATAAACTATTTGAGTTAAAACATTCTAATACGAATTATTTTGCCCATACTGCTAATGCTAATACCATAATTATAGTAGTATTACGGCATAATATTCATATAATTTAACAATTCACTTGATTGGTAAATATAAAGACTAATAGTAGAAACTTATGTAATTCTCCGCATAAGGCATAAGCTAAACATAAACTCACAAACAATACACACGCACGATCATCATGGCAACAGTGACAGTACTGACGTATGAACTGAATAATTTCAACTATCACTGATTGCGTGTTGCTAAATTAAGGTCATTTTTTTTAGTATACTTACCTTGAATTTCTGGCTTTTACCGAATGGGTAAGGTTGTAAATGTGTATTTTAAAATCAAAATATGCTGATGCTTTCGTTTGCAAAATTTCAATCTGTACACAGAACCCAGGATCCGGTAAAAACACATAAACAACTCGTTTGCGCATGCGGGAGTCAACGGTATCTTGGTTACCCTCCGTTTGGACCAATGAAAATCGGTAAAATAATTATATAAATAGAAGCGAAGAAAATCCTACACACATTACGCTTGTGGATCCGATTATTTGAAGCAATTATATTTACTGACTAAGATTCTAAATGTTAAAAAAACTGCTTGATATATTATGTTGATATATAATAATAGCATATTTTGTTATTTAAAACTAGTTTTTTGAGGTCTCAAACATGGGATATGTGATGAATTTTATTTTATTTCCAAAATTAGTTCAATTTTTAGAGTGGAGTGGGGTGTTAAATATCAGTTGTTTCACAACAAATCTTTTAAAAAGTAGTATAGTTTGATGTGTAATCGATTCTAAGAATGTTGATCTTCGTAAAAATGAAAAAATAAAAAATGGACAATTTTTTAAAAATTTAGATATTTTCGGGCGCCTACCCCCTTATGTGTTTTCTGTTGTTAAAAGTCTTAAGTGTCTGTAAATATTTTAAAATTTCCAAGACAAGTCTTTTAATATTTCAATAGTTATAGAATTGGGAATATAAAATAATTTAAAACAAAAGTAGACTTACATTCCCACATAATTGTATGAATCTTAATTTAAGACAGATCAATTAAGACACATATTTATTACAATAGAGCTATGAACTATTGGTAAGAAGGTGGGTAATGACCACAGGCTCAGTGCAGTGTGTAAAATAAATAAATAAGTAATAAATTAATATTTTTGTTGGACCTAACAATGTGTTTGATAAACTTTCCCGTTCTTCACTGAGAATTACTCGCGTCATAAACTATATCTGACGATTAATAGAAAATTGAAGTACCTGTATGCTAAACCTTCTGTAAAAAGGGAGACTACCACTTAATTTGTATTGGAAATGGGCGTTGGCACAATAGTTTAGGAAATATTTGATAACTTGTGTTTCAGAATGAATTTATAAGTCATTTAAACCAGAATATTTTCATTTGAGGTTTAAAAACATTATTATAAATTATCATAATTTTCTGTATGCAAAATCTCTTAATACACTATTCACTATTGATATCACTATTGAACCATTGGTTAAGGAAAGCTTTAACTAATAAATTAGTCATGTGCAAAGCTTAAAATTCAAAATATTTATATAATTTAACAGGACACTTCACCATAATTTTTCAATACCAAATACTGGGGAGGGGAGAATGGGTTTAACACAAACATAAATATGTAAATCTTTTGAGTAGGCCTACTACTACTACAACGCTGCAAATGGAAGTTGACCTGGGGAAGCTCTGTGACCATGTAATGCATAGCTGGCCTTACCACTAACCCAAAATCAGCCAGATTTTTAACTGTATGCATAGTATAGTGCCTAGTAGTACATACTTACATACAAATCAGAAGATTAAATGATATATGTTAGGCCTACTACTTACTTTATCATCACCTTTGTCACCTCCTTGACCTCCTGTTCCACCAGACTGGCGTTGTCCCTGTTTATTTATAAGATCATATATGTCAAAATTTGTGTCAAGTTTCCTACATATAATCTGAGTATATGAAATGTTGCCAATAATTGCTAATAACTCTTTTTTGTGAATCGGGAACAAATACCGGGGGGGGGGGGTATCGATAATTGGTATTTAATTAACTAGTTTATTTACATTTGCTTCTACGCTTCAAACTTTAAAAAAAATTTCTTGACAAAGAAAAAAAAGAATACTTAAATGTGTGCAGATACTGATTAAGTATTGTTTGAAGTAACTATCGAAAACTGTCATATATTAAAAGTTTCAGTAATTTTATTTTCATTCTTACCATAGTGACTGGCAAATTCGGAAGTTACAATGCAAATTTCATTGACATGCGTAATGCGTACAGATAGTTTATATAGTTCTTTGAGGGTTGAAGATAAAAAAATAATTGTATGTTTTGTAGTAGTTTCCCTTTATCAAAATGTCTGCTTCCATGAAGCAATGCGAAGCAGCAATATTGTTTGGATTTAATACCCATGAACATGGTAAACAATTTAAAAATAAGAGAGAATATGAATATGTAATAGTTAGGCCTACAGTTTTCAGTAAGCAGAAGAGCAAAGTCAGTTATTATTTTAGTATTAGGACACTGCTGCTCAGGCCTACACTACAACTCTACACTCCATGCCGCCATAGTCTATAGTATAGAATTAGATTTAGATAGAAGAAGAAGTGTTGAGACTGATTGTAGTTGTAGTATTGTAGGCTATACACTGTTACTCACTGTATAGCATTAAAATTTTTATTGAGAAAACTCAGTTCACCGAGTCATCCAGTCCAATAAGATCTAACCAACAAGTCACTAGTTATTTACTTAACTTGGGTTAGAATAGATACTAACTGCCTAACTACACTCAGGTCAACTCACTCCTGGCTGGCTGACTGATTGGCACTGATAGGGTTCCGGGTTATTCATAAAATCACAAATAATTTAAATTGTCACTCATCAATCTACTCTAGCGCTATGCCCCCCACCCTACCCCCACCCCAAACCAATGATCAATGAATTTGTGACTGATAATGTACATTTTGCATTATCATGAAGAAGATATCTAAATTTGTGACAATGACTGGGGGAGGGAGTAAAAATTGGCAAAATTTGTAGTTTTCCTGCAACCTGCACTGCAACTGAACAAATAATTCCACCTCCTATTTTAATTTTACAGTTCATAGTTATAGTATTATAGTATAGTAATCTGTGCTAAACCTCCACTATTTTTAACTAGTACAAATGAAATATTCACAGGTGTACACGCTCTGCATTGAATTAAAAATGAAGTGTATTAGTATTGTGTTGAAATCCCCAAATCTAATCTCACCACTCAGTTATATAATTGAATTCATATTACAATTACAGTCTATAGACTATAGGCCTAGTAACAAATTAAAAAAAAAAAAAAATCCAAACAGGTTAAATAGTTTTAACACAAATATAGACACAAAAGTGATAACTATATTGTCTATAATATAAATATAAAAAGTATTAGTATTGTGTTGAAATCCCCAAATCAAATCTCACCACTCAGTTAAATAATTGAATTCAAATTACAATTAAAGTCTATAAACTATAGGCCTAGTAACAAATTAAAAAAAAAAAAAAATCCAAACAGGTTAAATAGTTTTAACACAAATATAGGCCCTAAAGTGATAACTATATTGTCTATAATATAAATATAAAAATGCAACCAAAATCAACTTTCTAGCTTTAGACTTTAGAAGAAAGTTTGTTACAAACTGGAATTAACAGTTCAATAGCCTTGTTGTCTAGGGGTAATTTAATTCTTTAAAAAACCAATGCTTCATATGACAAATGTCTCTTTATTAATTATTTAGTGTGTCTTCTTCTTTCATCCTCTTCTCACTCTGCAGCTCCATTACTAATGCTCCATTACTAACTACTCCATTACTGCTGCTAAAACCATAACATCCAACAACGTCATTTCTTATACCCAAATATGTCACAAAATACAAAGCATATAATTAAAAACAGCTACACAAATATTCTCAGAAACAAACATGCAAGCGCAGAAATCGAACAAATCAGTAACACAGTTCAGTAGGTATTTGAATTTTCAAAATGTCTTTCAGTTTGTCCTTTTTTATTATAGTCTGCACTTCTAATGTTTTGAGACTATTCTCTTGTATTCATTCTGTCCCATGCCCATTGTAAGACTGCACTTCAAATGCTGTGAGACAATTTTCTTGTATTCATTCTGTCCCATTCCTTACTGTAAGACTGTAAGTTTAATATAATTTTTATAAACCTTGTTTTTCTCTTGACTTCACACTGCATTAAAAAAATGTTGTACTGTTCGCTGAAACAAGCTTGTTGCGACTAGTTTATTGGTTTTTTGGGTCTTTTTTCAGGTTTTCCCCATCCCTGAGCAATATTTTAAATTTTCCGTTTGTTAGATGAGTCCTAGCTCAATGATACTTTCTATATATATTGTTAAATGAATGTTCTAGGGGGTACATTTAATTTAATGTGGGTAAACCTTGACCTTTTTTGTTTCACAAAGATGCAAATGGGAACCTTATTCACTTTAGATAAACAAAACTTAGGCCTGAGTGCCTGTTTCTGAAACAAATTTAGTAGTTAAGTCCCTTACTTTATAGAGGTACCTGCCACTGCCATTAAAATACTTAGTTACCAAAGTTAAATGCTCATTATTAATGGCATTTGAAGACTAAACACTATCAGACCTGTTTACCCTCAAACTCTCAAAATTGTACAATATCATCACAAAATCGTTTAATACATTATCATAATTGTCAAAAAATAAACATAAGGTACATATGATGTATACAGCTCAAAATCATACATTGTACACCAAAATCGTAAGAGTAAACAGGTCTGCACTATAGTTAATATTCTTAGTACTAAATTAATGTAGAATTGGGAATACTAAAAGGTTATGGGATATCCAATGTGTCTTTGGTATTTATGTTAATTAATTTAATTGTTAAAATTCTTTCAGGATCAAATTTACCTGAACTGGTCCAACTATTTCTTGATGGGAAGTATGAGGACATTTTGGAATTATCTGAAATATTGCGGACAAAAAGTGACAGTGAGAATAACTCCAAAAGTATAGGCAATTTCATTAAACATAATGTTGAAATTTTTATATCACAAGAACAGGAAAACTTAGAGCTAAGGTGTGTATTTGTGTCAGTATGTATGTTTTAAAAACTTTATGTTTATATAAAAAATTTTTTTATCAGTGATGAACCAAACTACCAGAAATTTGCAGATGACTTTATGTATGCAGTCCAGGTCAAATATTTAAGTCCATGTTCAAAGTGAAAGGCAAATCTAAAATATTCAAACATTAAAATTTAGAGAGCTCTCCTCAGTGAAAGAAACTAGTATGTGTGAAGAAATGCAAGTAGTGGTATCAGTGTGAGAAGATACATTTGTTAAAATCTGGACTTTTTTCTTCCAGACATTTGAGTGTTCTGATACTAGGAGCTTCATGTCTTCAACTATTTGTACAGAACAACTGGCTGGGACCACCAACCTCAAAACAACCTCTAGAATTTTTTCATGAGTACTTTCATGATAAAACAGTGGTAATATATATTTTGAACAAAATAATTGGATTTATCCTTTCAAGTCATTTTCTCACTGCTGATGGTTTCTGATAACTATTATAGCTGAATCATAATTTATATTATAAATAATATTTTTATAAGCTATATAAATATAGTGGAATCAGCTATTGCATGGCTTCCAAAATTTTGTTTATTCATTATGCATATCAACAAATTGGTTTCAAAGTACATGATACAAATGTATAGAGTCATAAATCCACTTAAACCAGTCCAACTTCAACACCACATAGCTCACGATCCACAAGATAAATCAGTCCAACTTCAACACCACATAGCTCACGATCCACAATATTTTTAAAAAATCAGGTTTTATTATGAGATCACTAATCTTCATACTTTAAAAATCCTTAAATTTATACACACAGAATGTTGTGTCACCTGGCATTACCACAATGCTGTTATTATTGCTTTTCAGTTGTCATGCACTTCTATTTTATCAAATTTTTAGAAAGATGAACAATTTCAAATATCGTTGTAAATTGATTTTTTTTTTCTTCTGTTAATGCTGATACTAGAAATTGGTACAATTGAATTGATTTTTACATTTTACAGTTTTAAATATTTCTCATATTTTTATAGGATATCGAAAAAGAATCTCTTCAGGAAATGAGTGTGGATGGTGAGACATCGTATCCAGGGGCTAAGTTCCTGATCTATTTGTACCTTGCCAAAGTTATTCTTCTTGAATGTAGATCCTTTTTCTCACTTAATCAGGTAAAGCAACTAGAAAAATGTTTTATAAATAATAAATGGGTCTCAAAGCTTGAATGTGTGACCTATGGTTACTGAATTGAAACTGCAAATGGCCTCTCAGGAAAGCTTAGACGATTACACAATTTTGAGAATTCATATCCCCATGAGTATTTAAAAAGATGTGTATTAGAAAGGAGTGTCGTTTAAAGAAGTATGAGTATTAATAAGGTGTGTACTGGAAACGAGCGTTGCTTAAATTTAATCCAAAAATATCAAGATATAATAAATATGTGATTAACGGGGCTAGACATTTTTATAGGTTTATCTGATTATACAAAAGGAAGAAATTTAATATAATCATCATACATTCCATTATTACATGTCTGATATATTTGTTTCTCTCTTAGACTTGGGACTGGTGGCTGGCTAGATGTCTCCTTATTCAGCAGGGTCTTCTGTCAGAGAGATGTCCAACACTGAAAGCCACTGTTATGGAGTTGTTGGATGACTGTAAGTTATCTTTCTTGATTTTTCTATGAAAAGAGTAACTCCACTGTGTTTTTTTTGGTCCTAGACCAGAGGTGTCCGCAACCCCTAGGTGTTCTGGAGGCAATGTCAGGGGGTACAGGAATACCTAGAAAATTAGGTTTATTTGTATTTTTATAAGTATTTTTTATTGTGAGGGGTGCGGGAAATTTGTTTTGAAATCGAGATGGGGCTGCAAGAAATGTTTTGAATTTCAAAGGGGGTGCAGTGCTGCAAAATGGTTCAGAACCCTTATCCTATGCCAAAATGTGTTGTTAAAGAAAAACTTTTACTGCAAAAATAATATGATTAAAATGTAGCATTAAAAAAATAATTGTTATACTATTAGGTTAAACATATTTCATTTGAAAAAGATCTCAAGCATGTTTTGTTAAAGTTTTATAATTTTCTTAGAGACTGTTATGGTCAATTGTAATGATTTTAATAATGCTCTGATCCATTGGGATCATGTACTTTTTTTCCTCTGCATTGAAATGTATATTAATCAGTTGTATATGATTATATCCACCATAACATTAAATAAACCTTTTCCTTCAGTGTCAAAAAGGGAACCTTTGATGATAGATGATTTAAACAGGTAGAGCCATGTAGCATTTATTTAAATATAATTATTTTTCAATAGTTTCAGCTGTTCCTGTATTTAAAGTGTATAGAAATAAATGCTCAAAATACAGTAATTCAAGTTTATGTTCAATATTTCATGTCTTCAAACAATTAACTTTTTAAATGTCCCCCAATGTATTTTCAAGTTGTGTGACTATTAAATAATATTAAACCCATTAAATTAAAATCATTTACACCTCAGATTATTTTAATACTCTTGTTTGTGTTATTAAATTTCCAATTTTCTTATAATACATTGTTGTAAATATTCTTGAAAACAATGCAACTTTGTCATCACAGGGATATTCAGATTTTGTTCCACATTGAAGCTGGACATGCTTGCCACACATACTATGAGTATAAAAAAGCTGCCCATCATTTTGCTACTGGAAAGAAAATTGCTGAGATTGATGTTTCATTGACAGGTTAGCAGACTTAAATATTTAATTTGAATTTCAAGGAAGAGTTGAATATCATTTTGTGTATTTTTGTCTCCTCTTTTACTTTAAAAACTATAATTTTTTAATAAATTAAACATTTAAATTTAAAAACCTTTTTTATATTACTCCAAAAAAAAATTATTTTTTAAAAGGTAACTTTTTTTTGAACAAAGTATTTATTAATGTTAATCAAAACTTTTTTTTTTATGTTTTCAGGTGCTATGGGGAAGCGAACACATTTTCAGGAAGAGGACAAAGCACAGCTTGTTTTGCATGTTGAGAAACGTTCAGTAAATGATAAAGAGACGCACAATTTTAAAGGAAGTTCTATTTTACCTAAGGTAACGTATGCCTGAAAAATAACTTTTCTGAAACCGCAGACCATTTAAATGATCCTTAATAAAGATAATGTCATTTAATTTCAAATATTTTGCATTAAAACATTCACTTATTAGTTTGAAACTCCTTTTTAATGTTTCAAAATAACCAGATGAGTCTACAATTTAAAATAACCAAAAGTTTCAATATTTTTAAATCAATGCATGATCTTAAAGAGCATGAGAAAATTTATAAATAATAAACAATTTTAAGCAAAATATTTCCTCCTTCTCCATAAGTTAATTTTTTAATAAACGTTTTACCCTCCCTGTTGTAGAACTTGCTTCTTGATGATGACACAGTTTTAAATAGCATTAAGTTTGCTGATGACACAGTCACAGAGACGGCCAACATTTCACCTTTGGAACAGGCCTTAATCATAGGACTCATGTAAATATGTTAATATGTGAACCATTTTAAATATTTTCTTGCATAAGGGTAAATTAGTAGATATAAATCATAAAACTTGGAAAGGTTGTTTACGAAATTGGGCCTCAGGACATCGTCACTGGTGAACAACTTTGATTCTGTTCTAACATTCATATTCAGTTTGAGACTTAACCATGAATTTTATAATTTATTTAAGTTTCGAAATAGCTTCATTAAAACTAAACCACTGAGGGATAATGTGTTTGGTCATGTAATTATTTAATATTATTCAGGGAAAGTTACCGACGGAGTATGGCACAGGATCGACTAACTGAAGAAGAGGTTTTGACGTACATTTCGGTAATCAATAATAAACCTTTTTAAATAGAAATTGTAAAATGTTTAGAATCAGAATGTACCAGTGCTAAACTGATAGATTCAATTTAAATATAAATTTCCATGAAAAGAAGAACTTTTGAATAGTCTCTTTTTTCACTGGGGTTTTTTCAGTACATCTTAAGCAACGTAAGCAGCTGGAATGTTTCACTGGTGGCACTGAATTTGAGATCAAGGCTAGAAAGAGACAGTCGCAGGAGAGTTGAAAGGTCCATGATGCAACTGGAGGTGTGGACATTTTTCTTTACTCACATTAATTAAAGGAATCAACCATAATGACCAGGAACAATACTTGATATTTATAGTAATAACTTATATGATTCATGATGTTTAAGATTTATTTCTGAAAGCTGTTGGTTTTATGGGTTGTTTAATCAGAGCTGAACCAGTCCATGTGGATCTTAAAACTTTCCCTTCTCTTTAGATATATATTAATTTTTTTTTTTTAAGGCCTCTTACTCTTAACTAATAATAAAACTCTAATAACTGCGAGTTAGTTTTGTATATTTTTTTAAGAAGTGTTATTCTCTACAACTTGTAGTGCAAGCGTTAAAAAAATGTTGAAGTTCTTATCAAGTTATTTTTTGTGTGCCCTCAATTTCAATATTGCATTTGCCATGCTCAATTAGTATAAGATAGTGAAGATCACATTACATTTGAGATAAGTTTTTTCACAATTATGGTTTTACTATGTGTTTTTAAGTTAAGTAATTTTATCATTGTTTAATGAGTGTCTTAATACGCGTTAGGCAATGTATCAGCCCAGCTTATGAAGATTCCAATTTTTAATTTTCAGGAATTGGTGAAAATAGCAGGTGCTCCCAACTCATCACCAGATATAAGCTGTCGTATTCCTCTCTTTTATGCTTGCACTGTTCCTCCAGTTTGGAAAGTACAGGTGAGAATATTGTCCCTTTTTAAAGTGAAAAAAGTCATTGCAAAATGAAATCAGGTTAACCCACCGTTGAATTTCATTGAAATTTCTCCCTGAAATGTTGTGTGACATGTAAGAAACCCAATTACATATAGTTAACTTTAACAAATTCAAGTCTTCAATTTCCATTAGGAATTATATTGTATTCATTTTAACATGCCATTATACAAGTTGTATTCCTTTAATTGTTATATTATAAGTTTAAATTAATTTCTGATAATAAAAACATAAAGCCACCATTAATTTATTAAAAGCTCAATTCTGCATCTGGTTAGAGTGATATCAAATATGTGTTATTCCATAAAGTAATTTTAATTCATCTAAAGATTTTGTCATTTATCCTTTTCAGGGAGAACTTGCGGCATTGCTCCTGTCGCTTGGTTGTATTGGGGATGCCCTCAATGTTTACGAGAAACTGGAGATGTGGGAAAATGTGATCTCTTGTTACCAAAGATTAGGCAAAAGAGAAAGGGTTTGCTTACATTTTTTGAATGCACTTAAGCTTAGTGTTAGGGATGTCTGGCAGGGTAAGACAAAATGTTCAACCTTAAAAATAAAGTTATAGTACTTATAGGCTGAAACTGAAATGAAATCGTTTTTTAATTTATTTAAATTATTTTACAGTTTCAGCCATTTTATGTCAAATGCCTCTCAGTTAAGTGCACATGTGTTCTTTAAACTTTAATTGTTGATAAAATCTTTGGTGACTTTGCTGTTTTGAATTATTTTAAAAAAAAACTATCTGTCTTTCATCCTTATGTAACAAGCTAATTAAAATAGGATTGTTTATTGTAAATTCTTACAGGCAGAGACAGTAATTAGAGAGCGTCTGGCCATCCAGGAGACTCCATCTCTTTTGTGTTTCCTGGGTGATGTGACTCGGGACCTTCAGCATTATCAACGAGCGTGGGAAATCTCCAACCACAAAAGTGCTCGTGCCATGCGGTGTATGGGCTATGTTTACTTCCAGGAACAGAAGGTAGTCCAGAATAACTGCTGCTTCTATGCTTTATAAAAGGAATTATGCTTTTATTTTTTTTAAATTGCGGGATTTGGTATAATTTTTAATGCATATTTGTTCAATGCTTCACAAAATATAAGATACTGTTCATTATGCTAGAAATAGTTATTTTTTATTTCATCAAAAATGAGCAGGATTTATTATGTTAATAAAAATATGAATAATCAATATTCTTTATTATACAACTGATGTACCGGTAATATGAAAACTGAAAAGAAATTGGAACATATCCTTGACATTGTAAGTGATATAAAAAATATTTCAACTGATCATCTTCTTTTAGTATAATACCTTGTTCCGCTATTTCCTTCTCTTTTCAGTTTGAAAAAGCCGTTGAGTGCTTTGCCACATCTTTGAAAATCAATTCCTTGCAGGTTTGTCATTTTCTTTTTTTTTTTTAAATACTATTATCACTTGCAACCAAAAAACCATTTTTACAGTAAAATTATGGAATTGCATCAGATGCTGACAGGATACCAAATACTGTAGTTGTTTGATTCACATCAAAATGATCATTGTATTTTGATACCAGCAACCACCAAGGTATTTTGTTTTCTCCAGATTCCAGTGTGGTTTACCTACGGCTGTGCCGCCATGGCTTGTCAGAAGTTTGAAGATGGCGCTAAGGCGTTCAAGCGATGTGTCAACATAGACTTTGATGTAAGTCCTCCGCTCAATGTCACACTGTTAGGGCTCATCTTTTACATTCTTTGGCCACACGATCAGATCAGCTTGGCTCATTGTCATCAGGTGTTTGTTTCTATCTCCTCAGAACTTTGAAGCATGGAGTAACCTTGCCACATGCTATGCTAGACTGAAACAAATGTAAGTTCAACTTCAGTTAACTCTGAACCTTCTGCCTAATGAAACTGACAAAGCCTTATTTCATCTCTTTTTACATTTATCTCATTAGTGAGTAACTCATTATCTGGGGTCAAAATAAAGATGCATTTGATGAGGGTACTAATTCTAAAACTCTCAATTAGAGAATATTTTTCTTGATTTTACCTCAATAAAATTTTATTTGGGTGATTTTTCAGAATGCCACGTGCGTAATTTCTTGCTTTAATAATTCTTTCCAATTAGAAAAAAAGCTTACGCCACTCTTCAGGATGCCCTCAAGTGCAACTACGAGAGCTGGAAATTATGGGAAAATAGCTTGATAGTAAGATGAACATTGTTTTGTTACTTGACTTCCTGTATAATTATTTTCTCATCAGAGTAACAACAGAGTGAGAGAAATGTGGGTTGCTACAGAAAAGATGTTTTTTTTTAAAAATAAAAAAGCTACACAATTAATAAAGAAATTATCTGTCTGTTAGATTGGCACAGACTGTGGGGCATTTGAAGATGTCATTCGCTCTTATCATCGTCTCTTGGATCTTAGGGACAAATGGATCGACAATGAGGTAAGATTTGAGGAGTTAATGATGGGCATTACTACAGACTTCTCTCATAAATTATTAAATTAGGTCTTTACATAATGACTTTGATGAATGGCATAAAAACCAATGTAACTGAATCAAATATGCACCATATAAAGTAAGATATCACTGTAACTGAATCAAATATGCACCATATAAAGTAAGATATCACTGTAACTGAATCAAATTTACACCATATAAAGTAAGATATCACTGTAACTGAATCAAATATGCACCATATAAAGTAAGATATCACTGTAACTGAATCAAATTTACACCATATAAAGTAAGATATCACTGTAACTGAATCAAATTTACACCATATAAAGTAAGATATCACTGTAACTGATTCAAATATGCACCATATAAAGTAAGATATCACTGTAACTGAATCAAATATGCACCATATAAAGTAAGATATCACTGTAACTGAATCAAATATGCACCATATGACATAAGTTATTACAAATATAATAAAATAACGGAAGTAAAATGTGTTTTTATTTGTAATGCATTTAAAGAAACGTAGCAAATAAATTACTGGGTACTTTTAAAAATTACTCAAATGGGTCGACAGATTCTGCAGTTTGAAAGATATCTTGACAGTTCCACAAGAGTTAGCTTAGTTTCACTCAGTTATCTACTTAGTCAAAGAATCAAAAGATATCATCACAGTCCCGCAAGAGTTAGCTTAGTTTCACTCAGTTATCAACTTAGTCAAAGAATCAAAAGATATCATCATAGTCCCACAAGAGTTAGCTTAGTTTCACTCAGTTATCAACTGTCAGTAGTCAAAGAATCCTAGAAACAGCCCTTGCCTCATGTGTCACAGAACGATGTACTCTGTACTCTGCTAGTTGTTTAATTTATCACCATTTGCCACCCTCCACCTTCTTGATCACAACTTTTGATATCAGGCGTGAACAGTTTTTTATGGGATCATTGAATTGTTTCTGATAGTTTATTTAGCAAGACTATACATTTGCTATCACTAACCTTCTAAAAGTGGCTTTTTTGGTTTTGTTTTACATTTTTCTAATCAATAATTCTTTTCTTTACAAGATATTGTAATCAATTTTTATACATTTCTCAAGGTCTTATCCATTCTTACAAGAGCTGTGTTGGAAAAGATTCCAGATGTTGATGGCAGACCTGCAGATCGACTGAGGGGAAAGTTGATGGAACTGTTTGGGAGAATAACATCAAAGGTAATGGAGTAAATACTAGCAATTCAATGTCTGATAAATTGATCTATAGGTCAGTCTAAATATCCAGCACAGTGGTTCAACCAGTGATATAAAGGATAGGTTTATTTATTAGTATTATTATTGCAGGTTTCTATTACTGGATGACAAATCAGTTTTGTCAAAACAAGTACCGGTACTCTTGTCTGTAAAAGGTGCTAACTATTTTATGTATTATGGCTGTGTTTATACAACATTAGAACATGAATAAAACTTTAGAGAACTTGTTATTGTCTGCTTTCAGGTGACATCAGAGGGAGACATTTGGGCTAATTATGCCAAGTTGAGCAGTGCCAAGATAGGAGACAAGGATCCAGAGCTTGAAAAGGTTTGACCAAAGATTTATCACGATATATGCTGATTTATCTCTTCTTAGTTGAGTTGAATGTAAAAAAAAAATGAGAAAAATTTAAGATTGATTTCTTTAAACTTTTTTAAAATTCTTAATTTGATCAATTTAGATGGATTCTTTTTCAAATTAATATAAAGCTGCTTTTAAGTCCAATTATATTTTTTATTTCTTAAAGTCTGCAATCCAGAATGAAAAAAAGTCTAGAGCCTTTGTTAGGGTTAAATTTGCTTGTCCCTACAAAAGTTAATGTGCATGAATTCATTTTTCTTAACTTAGGTGCGCCATTTGTTTTAAAATGAACACTTTAATTATTTAGATTTGATACAAATTTTTTTTTTAACAGGCCCTACAATACCTACAGAAATCCCATCGATGCTTGACTCAGAAGTTGGACTGGGAGAAAGACATTGGTGTTTGTCAAAAAGTTGCGTACCAGGCCATTGATCTAGCACAACGTAAAGTTATTTTCTTGACTTTCTTGACCATTTGCAACTTTGATCAAATTTATAGTATAGTTTATTTATTGATCAACATACATTGTTCAGGGTGATTGTGTCTTTTAATGAACTTAAGCGTTATGACCATTTGACACTCTTCCTTTTTAGTTAATCTGCACCAAGGCTTTTAATTGTTCATTGGCTGTTTCCATACAATCATAAAAAGGTTTCCTATTAGTTGGAAATATGATTTTTTTTTTATAACAGTGCACATGCAGTGTTCTGAAGGGAAGTCACAGCCAGAGGTTTTACAGCTGTTATCAGCAGCAAAGCTTATGTTGAATGGAGCTCTTGTTAAAATTCAGGTAGATGTTATATTAAGATTTACAAGTCTTTCATACCACCAAGGGGCCTTTATATATACATATCAGTCACCCATGTAGATCCAGCTATATTTTTCCCAACTCATAATTCTTTCGAATGTCACAACTTAATCCATTGTGATATAAATACGATTTTAAAAATCTGGCTCGTTCGGAATATTGACAAAATAGTACTGAACTGGCAATCTCAGATGTTTTGTATAAACAGTATAATTAATAGACGCTTGCTTGTAGAACTCATTCTTTAAATTTTCCATATGTTTAGAGTCTTAATAAAAAAAGTAACTCATTCAAACCGAAATGAAAAATATATCTATTTTTTTCCTTGCTTAAGTTTTAAAGAGTCTTAGATTCCTTGATACATTTATTTATGATTTTTTTTTATATACTTGCAATCAACATATTTTATCTTGATTAATTAACATAAAAAGTTATTTACTATGAAATATGAATAAATTAACTTTTTCTTAAAAATTGTTTTTCTTCCTCCAGAAACAACACACTGATCCCATCACCAAAGTGCTGCTAACTGAAGCAGTGGAGATGTGTCAGAAAATGGAACAGAGAAGAGATGAGATCATCTGTAAAATTGATGTCATTAGAAATGGATGATCATTTTATGACTCTGATGATGATCATTTTATGACTCTGATGATGCTTGTAATTAATTATTTGTAATTAAATGACCCCCACCAAAAAGAACAAATGTCTTTTTTTTTTTTAAATTTCTGGTTTGTTGCTAACAATTCAAATTTAAGCACTAAGAAAAAAACGTTATTTTAATGCATCTTTTGTCTTGTAACTTTGGTAGTTGGAAAGTTCATGCATTGCCGCTGTTGTTTGATGGGCTATTTCTAATATGACTAATAATAATTTTAGATGACCTGTCTCTCTCTCTCTCTGAGTCCCTTTGGTTACTGCATTTAGTAATATCAGTTGTTTTTAAAAATTATTATCTTGGTAGAGCTTAAATAGGATTATCGACGACAAAAGTCAATATAACGTCATAAATGTAATATATATAAAATTTAAGTTTTTAACTTGAAAGAGGCCATCCATATATGACGTACGCAAAACTATCGCGAATTTCCACCCCCTCCCCCCTGTTTTATTTCTAATACATTTATTTGGGACCGGCCAAATTTTTTTAAGACCTGCAAGGGACCCGCCATGTTAAATTTGATGGCGTCGCTACTGTGTATACTATATGTCTAGAAATATTAGCAAAAAAAAGTTAGAAAGAAACAGACTTATTAATAGGAATTAAAGCAGAACTCTAATTCTTTAGATCGTATTCAAACATAAACTACCTTTTCCCAAACAAAGGAAGAGTGAATAATTAAACAAGACCTAAGAACAAAGTTTATTCTGTATAAATCCTTTTTGCATTTTGTTTGCCTATATGTAATTTTACGCTTTTTATCATTTAAATTTACTAAGAAATGGTTATGTAAATGGGTAAACTTCTGGTGGAAAAATGTCTCATATTCCCTTCATTTTTCCCTTAAAAATACATTTTATTTTTACAAATACATTTTATTTTAACTCCATGCCCTAATACATCACAAATACAAAGCACATAGTAACAGCTATACAATAAATCTCCACAGCAAAACATGCAACCATTGAAAAAATCGCATGCTATTCATCTTCCCTTTGAAAAAAGGGAAAAACTGAGTTGGGGGTGGGGGTTGAAAATAACAGAATGTGTTGTCATCGGCAAGGAGTCTACGTGCCAAGTTTCAGCTCGATAGGTTGATGGGAAGTGGGTCAATTAGCATTTGGAAGATTTTACCACAACAGACCCAGAGAGAAACACACCAACAAAATTGAAGTTAATATAAAGGAATAATAATTTTAAAAAAGGATTGGCGTTTCAAATTTAATTGGTGACATCAATTTCAAAACAAAACAAAAATGGGGCGGAAAGCGGTAGTGGCCAAAGCGCTAAGTTGAGGTAAAATTCGGCCCACACACAATGTGTCATACCATAAAATCTTTCAACGATTTTTTTTTAAATTTAAAAAAATGTGTAACAGCTTTCTGGTGACTTTTTATAGCAACACATACATTGGGGGATCCCTCTATCAGACTAGCTATGAAATACACACAAGAGGTGCATATATGAAGTGGCGTCACTAGGTTTGATGTCACTCATAGAAGTGCGGTAAACTCATGGTGTCAACCTCCCACACACACTTCCACATGGACCTCATTTGAGTCTGCCTGCTCTTTTGTCATCTTGTTCTTTTATCTAACTTATAACTGTTATGAAACCGACTCAAGTGGTTCCTTCTGGTGGCACCTTCTGGCAGGGTATGACCTGGTACGGTCCACCCCCACCCCCAGTGAAGCTAGTGCTCATATGATTTGTTACACAAGATATATTTTTAGCAGCAGCATAGCCACGATTCTAACTTAAGAATTCACCTTTGTAAGGCTTAGTTCTATATTTAAGAGCCCCGGAGAAGTGACCCTTTACCCCCCCCCCCCCCCACCACATGGACAACGTCACTACCATGTCAACAAGATAAATGTGTGTTTTTTTCTACTTATATTATTGACCAGCGGTTGTCTCGGGATGCCACTGCGTATTTCTCGGGGACCCACGAAAACGGGGATGGGGGCCACAGACACAAATTAAAACTGGGAGATCATTAATTTTTTTTTAAAACTAAAAAAATGGGAGCTTGCAAAATTGTATAATTTTTAAAAAACAAATTAAAATGCAAACTGATGTGATATCATGGTTGTGAATTCTATAACTACAAGGAAGGGTGCGAATGCATGTAAACTGATGCATTCCACAAAGATATGTCAAATCTAAATTAATAAATTGATAAGAATTTTCGGATCGACAAATTTGTGCACAGCCCCCCCCCCCCCACGTCATTTGGGTAGGCCAGGGGGAGGCACCCCCGAATTTGTGTGGCGCCTCCTGTAATAAACAACTTAACAAGTCAACAATATTTTTATGGTGAATCAAATCTAAATTAATAAATTGCTAAGAATTTTTGGATCGACAAATTTGTGCCCAGCCCCCCCCCCCCACGTCATTTGGGTAGGCCAGGGGGAGGCACCCCCGAATTTGTGTGGCGCCTCCTGTAATAAACAACTTAACAAGTCAACAATATTTTTTATGGTGAATGTAAATGTTGCTTGTAACAAATAAAGTTGGGGATAAATAAATATAAGGGTGCACATATTTAAAAAAAGGATAATGCATATTCCTAATAATTAGTTGTAGTTAAAGTATATCATGCTAATTTAAACTTTGTAAGTGAATTATTTCTTTAAATTTTTGCACAATCTCGTATTTACCATAACTGCCACTTCTCGGAAGAAAAGTGCGACCGCTTACCTGCTATCTAATTAACAATCGAATTTTAATACAACACTATGTTCTTTACCACTATCAGTAAGCTACTATTAATAAGTGTTCGTTTATCATATTTATTATTTATCCATCTCGGAGAGTGCTCCATATGAACTCGGATCTCGGTAAAAAAAAATGTCGACTGCGACGTAAAATGTGTGGTTAGTTACATATTATTTTGCGTACCATGCCCATGGCTTCTCATGAAAATGAAAGTACAACTATGACTGCTGCTGCATCGCTTATTCAGGAAAACAAATTAAAAGCTGCTCAACTGCATTCTATGAATCAGCAAATTAACATCCTGGAACAAGTGAGCTATCTCTTCCCTTATAATTTGTATATTTTATAACTAAGTATAAGTTTAAGTTAATAATTAATTATTTTAAATAATAAGTTAGATAATATTATCAAAATGATAAATATTCCAATTTTGCTTCTACTTCTGGTGTGTCCTGAAGTCCTTTTCCGAAACCTTTGATTGATTAATTATGATTCATGGAAATGATCTTAAATTTAAATTGTAATCTTAAGATTGATCATTAACTTAAGTATCATATTCATATTAATTACAATTACATGCCTAGTCATAGCTAGTAAAATTTAGATAGATTTAAATATCTGAGTCTTTAAATTAACAGATTTTTTTTAAAAAATGGAACATACCATGGAACATGATTATCTATGATTATGATGATAAAATAAAAATAATTGCTGTGATTGTGTAGTAAAAATGTTTCCAATTATTCTTGAATAAAAAAGCCCCATCATTTTTTTTTCTCTTTAAATTGTTCTTATTTTATTCCTTCAACTTCAAGTAGACTGTACCTGTACTCTAGTAAATCTAAGAGTAAGAGTAAGAATAAAATCTGTCTACTACAAAATACATTTTTGTTGTTGTTTTAAAATTACTGTAATTGTAGTACTTTATCTTAGGAAGTTGAGTTGCTCAAACTTGAAAAAAAATGGTGTTTTGATGCAGAGGGAAAAAGGAAAATCCCAACAGCTGAGCAACAGGCACTCAAGATATGCCAGGAACTTGTGTTATATCCTCACCTAACTGAGGGTAAGAATAAAAATAATATGTTGTACAAGTGATTTTAAATTCTCCTGAGTCAAAATCAGAAATTCACTGGGGACATCTATTAGCAACATAATTTGCCTAAAAAGAAACAAATTTTAGTTGATTTTTACAATGCATAGACTCATAAGGGCTGGTGTAGCATAAGAAAAAAGTTTTTTGCTTAATGTATTATTGCATTATGAAATGGCGTCAGCGGGCCTTTGCACCAAAGCTCTTTATGCCTTTCCCAAAGAACACCCAAGCCTGAGTATCGGTCCACAAAGTGACACGTTGGAGGGAGATCTCCCCTGGCCAGGACAGCCTCTGCCAGCACCCACTCGATCATGTACCAGCCGAGGCCACCCCAGCCCAAGGACAGCTGGTCTGCCGGTGACGCTGCTCTCACAGCGTCAGCAGATGACTTTCACAAGGGGTCAGGATGGTATATTTGTGTCCTAAAATCTTCCCCCTCCCATCTGTGGTAAGCGTCAGGTGCCCTCTGATTGGGATTTCTACAGTGGGTTTCTACCTCACAACTAATTTTCGAAGCAGTTGGGACAAAACGATTGCCTAGGAACAGCTTTTTCAAGGCTGTATGTATTCATTTATCCTATATGTGTATAATATTGTTTTTTTATTTCAGATGTTGTCAAGGCGCTGAGAATGAAGCATATTGACTTGCAAACCAATTTGTCAGAACTGCAACTGAAGTGTGATGCCCTCAAAGAATATATGAAATAAATTGCTGTTGTAAGACAGTAATTCATCCATGACTGGTATGACAGAGTAGTGTCATAATCATAAGTTGTTAAGATAGGGAGTTCATTTTTGACAGTGGTATATAACTGATCAGTGTGATGGCTATACAATGTAAAAATGGGAGTTCATTTTTGACAGTGATAAACAAGTGTTTAGTGTGATCATTACACATTGTTAAGATTGGTAGTTTATCTGTACATAACTGAGCAGAGTGATTATTATATTAAGATGTAAAAGATAGTAAATCATTTGTTATAGTGGTATGGATACAAGACAAACAAAAATCAATGTTTATATACATATTGCATTTTATTCCATGTTATCTCTATGAAAGAGAAGTCTTTCTCATATTCAAAGCAATTTTTATTTGTTATTAATAACATGATTTGTAACATAAGTACATAATTAAAAAAACAACACTTTTTTGGGGTTTGTTCTATTTCATAACTTATTGTTATGCATGATATGCTAAGTCTGTTTACCCTTGTGAAAGCCTGATGACATAATGTATATTTTGGAAATAGTTAAGTGAAGTAATATGAAAGAACCAAAATGGTTGAAACTGACCTTATGAACTTGTTCTAAAAATACCCATTGGCAAACCATGCAAGTATACCTTATAAAGGCATAATTTTGAAAACATTTTGTATATGTCATTTAGCTCTTTCCATCCATTAATTAAAAAAATTGATAGATAATGATCTGGTGAATTAATATAATGCTGTTTCTGTTCTTTTTTTGTGTGTACAATTGACTGTTTAAAGCATAACAGTCTAAGTCATAACACTGTTCCTCAAATTATGATAAAACCTAAAGACATTTTAAATAAACAGATTTATACTTGGGTTATAACAGGCTTGACAAGTGATGACTGGGGAAACTACAACTACAATACAAAATCATTGTTGCTAGAGCCAATAATATTTTCACAGGACTACATATTTTTTCTGGGCATCTCATAAAAAATATTGAACGCCTAATTTGTAGGCTGCAGTGAATATAATGGCCTTGATATTTAAATACAGACAGAATTCCATTTTTGTTTTACATTAGGTACAACTAGTACAAGTACAAAAGGCTAAATCTGTCTTATTATTTATATTTGTGATAATAAATTAATCAAAACTGAAGAATCAATCAAAGAAAGTATTGCATTTCAATCCCAAACATCCTTACAATCTTACTGAACAAAATTATTATATGTGCTAATTCAAAGGTAACACAAGCACATGCCAAAACAAATTATTTAACAAGACTATAAACTACTTTTTATCCTCCATCATTTTCGATGGAATAGATGCTAATTAGATTTAATAATAGCTGCTGGTGCCTTTTTTTTTTAATGTCTAAGAGAGGTATAACTATAAATGAGAAGGAATAAGAAAACCATATCGCTGTAAGAATATCTACCACCTCATGCAATAAGAAATAAATCTCAGGTTTCTACAGATGTAAGTTTGCCCTGTCGTTAGTGTCAAGAGAGGTCACCAAGGTCAACAACTTTCTTAGCTCCTAGTTTCATTGCGCCAGTGCCTTTTCTCGCCTCCCTTTTTTCCTGGAGCTCTTTTTGTCTTTGTCGTTTCTTTTCCTCTTTATCTCTCTTTAATCGCTCTGCTTGGGATTCCTTGCTCTCTGTATCTTTTTTAAAGAAAAAAAGTTATATTAAATCAAATAGAGAAGCAATTCAATCAACAACAGTGGAAAACTTCTAAGACATAAAATACAAATTTAGACTGTTTATTCGTTGTGTTAAAAAAGGAACTAAAAACTTTTGGCGATTGCCCTAGAATTGTTCCTTCTCCTGATTATGTTCCCAGCACTGTTGCAACTCTTACTTGGAGCAGACTATGGTTAAAAGTTTAAAGACCTCAAATATCGCAAGAATTCTTTTAAAGAATTTAATACCCTTTGAGCTCTTTTAATTTATGTCAAGCAATTATTAGAGTACATACAAAAAATGTGAAAGGATGCGTGAGGCAACTATTAAAGTAAATCAAATAAATATGTGAAAGGATGCGTCAAGAAGATCAAATAAATATGTGAAAGGATGCGTCAAGAAGATCAAATAAATATGTGAAAGGATGCGTCAAGTAGATCAAATAAATATGTGAAAGGATGCGTCAAGTAGATCAAATAAAAATGTGAAATGATGCGTCAAGTAATTTAATAGAGTGGATTAAATAAATATGTGAAAGGATGCATCAAGTAATTATTAGAGTGGATCAAATTTACGTGAAAGGATGCGTCAAGTAATTATTAGAGTGGAACAAATTTATGTGTGAAAGGATGTGTCAAGTAGATCAAATAAATATGTGAAAGGTAGCGTTAAAGTCGCAGCAGATTTTTACCTCCCAGGCTATCCCACTTGTCCTCTCCCCATCCAGCACCATCATCCCATCCGCTCGCACTGCCTTGACCGACGCCCTGGTCCCCATCATCTAGCTTTGAAAAACCTCTAGAAGTTTTAGATTTTGAGGCTGGCTCCGACGGTTTCTGACTGGCAGGGCTGGTTCTGGTCGGAGTGGTTTCTCTTACTGGAGTGTTGGACTTGGAGCGCTGTTTCCCAGGACCCTGAGGTCAGGATAAAACAAAAATTAAACATAACTGATTGATTTTTTATATGATTCTTATAGGAGAGACATAGATGTCATTTTACAAGTTGGTCCAATTCATTTATAATGCCCGGAGGGAAGCCACATACTGGTAGTAAAAAAAAAAAAGTAGCTTCTTAAGTGTGGCACATTACATTCATTTTTCATTCAATAAGTCTAAACTACAGTTACCACCATTGATACGAAGAAGTCATCATCGGTTCCTCCCCCGCTCCAGTCATAAGAATCAGTTGTGGGAAGACCTGTGTGTCGAGTAGAGACAAATTCATCTGGTTTCGGCTTGAGCTTTGCCAATAAATCAGGCTCTTCAACCGGTTGTGGTTTCTTTGAAGAAAAAAAATGAATGGAGAAAAAAGAAAACCAAACGTTTGCTTAAGTTAAAATTATTTAATACCGTATAGCAATAGCATGATTCACTGATCTCTAGAGACTAGCTACAAAACTGATTTCAGGAATTGAATAACTTTCAAATCTAGACACTGGTAGTTTCTTTACAATTACAAGTAAAATGACCCAACGGTTTCACTTCATGTCTAAAATTAACAAAATATTATACTGTTTATTATAAGTTACTGGTATTTTAAAATTTACAACATTTACAACAAAAAAAATTGAAATTTTACACTGCTAACTTTGGTCACTTGAGTGTCCTCAATACTACCCCAGTTATCATCATCATCCCAATCAGCTTCTTTCTCTGTATCTCCTTCTGTGTTGATGACAGCACTAGAATCCTAAAGTAATTATGGAAAACAAAAAAAAATTCAACGACACAATAAGAAAGCCAATATCAGATATTAGTAAAAATTACTGAGCAGTCTGACTCATGAAGTCCAAAGGGCAGCAGAAAAAAAGGACAGCGGCATAACACTTGACAAAGAGATAAGTGAAAAGTGAGATAAGGTAATCAAGAATACCTCAACAGGGAAATGGATTAAAATAAATTGCAAAGCTTCCACACTCCACAAGGAGGCTAAGAAGTAGAAGAATGTAGCAATTTATGACACGTGCCAGAATTTTTTCAGTGTCTAGTGTTCAGATCAAACTTTTCAATTTTATGAATTGTAGCCGCTAAATTAGTTTTACATGTAATTTTTTACATTCTGACAGTAAATGTATAAAATTTCATAAGGGATTTAACTGCATGTGGCAGTACTTTTGTGTGAGAATGACATGTTCCACATAACTGAGCAATGACTTAATTAACAGATAACATAAACCACACAACAATAAATCATAATAGAGAATTAAACACACACACTGATCCTCTTACATCTAAATATGACACACTGATCCTCTTACATCTAAATCTGACACACTGATCCTCTTACATCTAACTCTGACACACTGATCCTCTTACATCTAAATCTGACACACTGATCCTCTTACATCTAAATCTGACACACTGATCCTCTTACATCTAAATCTGACACACTGATCCTCTTACATCTAAATCTGACACACTGATCCTCTTACATCTAAATCTGACACACTGATCCTCTTACATCTAAATCTGACACACTGATCCTCTTACATCTAAATCTGACACACTGATCCTCTTACATCTAAATCTGACACACTGATCCTCTTACATCTAAATCTGACACACTGATCCTCTTACATCTAAATCTGACACACTGATCCTCTTACATCTAAATCTGACACACTGATCCTCTTACATCTAAATCTGACACACTGATCCTCTTACATCTAAATCTCCCCAGTCGTCTTCCTCCCATCCATCCCCTGCTCCTCTGTCCTTATCATCATCTGCCTTGTCATCCACAGTACTAACTGGTGAAGTACGAAGCGGTGCGGCTGTTGGGGTGGCTGCGCTTGGTTTGTGGGCTGGGACCTGTGGAGGCTTACTGGCTGCTGCGGCTGGCTTGGGGGCTTCAAAAAGTTATAGATAATATAATAAACATAAACAATCTGAACGCAAGGTCTATTATTAGAGAAGGTGTTCTCAAATAAAAATCCATAACAAATATTATATTTTTTACCATCCTCTTGCTCTAATTTAATATACAGACTTGACCAAAATATCAACAGGTTACCCTTGGCTAAACTATGTATAAGGGTATTCTTTAGTATAAAATTGGTTTAAAGAGAGGAAAGCATAATTATTCCCCCCCCCCCCCCCCCCTTGCATTTAAACACATCTCAAAAAAGGCGTGGACAGCAATGTAAAGCTTTATTAAATGAAAGCTTTAATTAAATTCATTGTGCAAAGTACACTGATGTTATGATTTTGGCACAAATAAATTGACTTAAAAGTTAAGCACATTATTTGACTTATCAGTGGATACATTTGGTTTCCCTGTTAGTGTATCAGCGTCAGACTGTTGGATTATTGATATTTACCTCCCTACCTCCCATGACTCATGTTAAAGGAACATACCCGCTGTCTCCCCTTGTGATTTTGCAGTGGCTGATTTACTGTAGATCTTTGATGTAAGGGAGGTCATTCCTGTGACAGCCCATCCTGCCCAGCCTGAGGCAGACGCTGCACTCACTGTGCCTGACATCACTTCTTTATCTACGGATTAGAATCAAAATTATCACAAGTTTCAATCAATACAAATTTCATCAAAACTTTGTCAATAATCCCAGTAAAAAAAAATACCTTGTTTATATGACCTTTGGACCCAAAAAATAAGTAAATAAATAAGTATTTTTAATCTGTTCATGTCAATTTATTTTAAAAAAATAGAATTATGGAATCCCAAAATATAATAATCACTTTGAAATTATCAGATATCTTTTCAGTTTAAACATAACATTGTGATTAAAATCTTATTATGGCTCTAGTTATTATAATTTGAATAATTTTCAAAACGTACCATACTCCTCTTCTAGCTCTGGATTCTCAGAAACCTTTTCTAACTTTGCCAGAAAACCTTTTATTGTTTTGAAAGCCTGAAAGAGATGGAAATGATACTTTCAAAATACTTTTAAATGTTATAAAAAATAAAAATGCCAACATTTTCTCTCATAATCAAAATATTTGCTTTCCCTCAGAACAAAAAAAAAAAGGGGGTAGTAAAAAATAATTGACGAACTCTGAGCTTGATCTGACCATCTGTGTTTTTATTTAGAGCAGTAGTCTTAAAAATACCCAAGTCTGTGGGTCAATTGAACAACTATTGACATATATATAACAAATATCTTTATCTTGATTTAACAACAAAAACTGTTGCGAGACCAATGTCTGGACCATTAATCTGGAATGATTCTACAATGGGGGGTTAAATAACAGAGAAATATTTTATAGGCTATGAAGTGTGGGGTTTGATAACAGAGAAATATTTTAAAGGCTATTGACTTTTTATGAATATTTCTTGCTACCTGATCTCTGACTCCCTTGTCTGGATCTCGGATTAAGGGACAGAGCGATGGAAGTAATCGTGACGCCACCTCAGACATGTTGTAAAAATTCTGGGTGGCGGCAATGCCAAGTATACCAGCTTGCCTTGCGGGAGGAAATGGATCCTTCATGGCTCGCACAAATGCTGAACATAAAATTTTCTGTCTTATCTGGGAAATAAGTCGTTAGATAACTGAAAGGTAAAGACACTGAAGGATATGGACAGCTAGTTTCCATAGGATTCATAAAAAAAAAAAAATCCCAAAATTATTGTATGATTATAACAATAAGAAATTAAGAAGTCTTAAGCTGTATGAGGTAGAAGTCAGAATGATTAACAGTATTAATTTTGACAAACCTATTTCGGCCTTTTATATAACTGACTTACTGATGGATTGATGTAGCAAGCAATCTTTCCTAGACACACCGTTGTGTTTGTCCTGATGCCACCCTGTTCATTCAAATATAATACTCTTGATACATACAACTAATTTCATTGATACTAAAATATTCAAATAAATAACGATTTTCTTGAATGGTTTTAATTTTGAATAACTTTGGAACTGTGGCATAACTATGATGTTCTTAATCCTAGCAGCACAACATTTATATACTGGCCTTCAACATTGATATTTAAACCAATGGATAATTTTGAGAAATACCAAGTAAATTAATGTAAAATGTTACATAACTTTATTAGCATTTTGACAGTTAGTGGGTCCCCAATATTGTCAATGATTAAATGTCAATGTTCGTGAATCGGGTGACCTGTACCACATCCTCTCACCTGGTCATCTATTGTCAATGGTTATATGTCTATGTTCATGAATCAGGTGACCTGTTCCCCATCCTCTCACCTGGTCATCTATTGTCAATGATTAAATGTCTATGTCTATGAATTAGGTGACCTGTGCCCCATCCTCTCACCTGGTCGTCTTTTGCCTGTAGCCTTGCAAACTGTCTCATCAGCTCCTCGTTCAGATTTTTGTAATTCAGTTTGGGGGCTAAATGAAGCATGGCCTGAACAATTGCATAAAAGAGAAGGCAATTATAGCTTTGGACTTTAGGCATTGATAGGTTTTGACCTTTGGTATACACAATTGATATATTGGTACTGGTATACGAAATTGATATATTGGTACTGGTATAAAAAATTGATATATTGGTACTGGTATACAAAATTGATATATTGGCACTGGTATACAAAAATGATATATTGGTAACGGTCTACAGAATTGATATATTGGTACCGGTCTACAGAAATGATATATTGGTACCGGTCTACAGAATTGATATATTGGTACCGGTATACAGAATTGATATATTGGTACCGGTCTACAGAATTGATATATTGATACCGGTCTACAAAAGTGATATATTGGTACTGGTATCCAAATCTGATATATTCGTACCGGTCTACAAAACTGATATTGGTACAGATCTACAAAATTGATATATTGGTACCGGTAAACAAAACTTGAGTGAGTTCCTTTTCTAGCAGCTTGTTTAAGAGGCATTAAAAGTTCATATTTATTATTATTATCATTTGAGAATTTCATGCAGAAAATGTAGAAAGAATAAACAAAATGTAGATCATTAATATACTAAATTACAAGCTATCATTCTTATAATGAAGTACAAGCTATTATTTATATACTGAAGTACAAGCTATCATAATTTATACTAAATTACAAGCTATCATTTTCATATTAAATAACAAGCTATCATTCTTATAATGAATTACAAGCTATCATTTTCATATTGAATTACAAGCTATCATTTTTATAATGAATGACAAGCTATCAATCTTATCATTTTTATAATGAATGACAAGCTATCATACTTATAATGATTTACAAGCTATCAATCTTATAATGAATTGCAAGCTATCATTTTTATACAAAATTACAAGCTATCATTCTTATAATGAATGACAAGCTATCACTCTTATACAGAATTACAAGCTATCATTCTTATACTGAATTACAAGCTATCATTTTTATACTGAATTACAAGCTATCACTCTTTTAATGAATTACAATCTATCATTTTCATTACTGAATTACAAGCTATCACTCTTTTACTGAATTACAAGCTATAATTTTTATACTGAATTACAAGCTATCACTCTTTTACTGAATAACAAGCTAAATTTCTATATTTTAAATATCTTCTAAGTCTCTCGTAAATAATTTTTTTAAATTTAAGATTTTACTTCTAACTAAATTTTTTATTTTTTTATTTTTAAAGAACCCTTCAAGTTATTACACAATTTAGGCAGACTAAAAAATGTTTACATTGACTTTAGTTTTATATTGTTTCATTGTTTTTTTCTATGGCAGCTGTAACTTTCTCATTGGTCTATAGATATATATATATACAATATATATACATTTAAATTACAGCTTTTTTTGCATGAATATCATTTTTTTTTTTCACTCGGCATCAGCATGCTATATTTTATTTGGTTAGTGAGCTTTCTGTCAGCATATCAAACATAAAACTTTGGTAGAGAGAGTTGAGATTATTCTTACTTTGATGGTGCACTCTCTAACCATAGGATTCGTGTCCATAAAACCACTGTTGACATGTACAAAGATTTGATCATTCACTGTACTGCTTTGGAGATGCTCGGCAAAAAACTCAATCTGAAATGCAATATAAAAAAATTAAATAGTTAAAAATCAACCATTTCAATTTAGTCTTTTCATTTTTTAACTTGGAAACAGAGAGAGGAGTTACAATGACATATGATTCCTCTAAAATCATCATCAAACAATAACAAAGACCATTGTTAAAAATGTACTTGTTGATTAAAAAAAAAACCTGGACGCATTCAAATAAATACATTTTGTATAGATAATAGATAATTTAGAGATCCAGTGTTGTGTTCATTATAGATGTGAGCAATAATTTAGAGATCCAGTGTTATGTTCATTATGCAACTTATGGTCACAGTACTCTGGCTGTGTTTCAAAATAGATATAAAAATACACAAATTTCAACCCATTCCCATTTGCTTGGTAAAAAAAGCAGACAGATATGTCTACAGGTGCAAAATGCAACATATTACAAGAGTTACTTCGGGGATAGAAATATGATACCCAGTAACTGGAAAGATTTTGTACAACTAACCTGTTGTAGTAGTTTGACTCTTGTTGCCCTGTCTGGAGAGGTAAACAATTTGACAACACATGGGACTATTTTTTTCTGGTATTCATCTGCATCTAAATGTTTGCCTATCTGGAAAATGGAAGAAAAAAAAGTCAACATATGTAATCTGTTAATCCTTGACTAATAAACATGTAAGAATGTTTGATTAAAGTTTAGATTATGGCGTATTTAATTAAAGAAAAACCCATCAATCATTATAATTCTAATAATCTAAAAAATGATTACATTAGAGCACAGTAATGAAATCGTTCCTAAATACTTGTAACTAGGAGTGGATTATTTTCAAACCAACTTTAAACATTGGTGCTAAAATTGATGATCCTGCATTTCCATACTCGAAGGCATGAAGCAGCTGTGGAAGAATTTTGTTGCGACAGAAAAGTGGTGGAAATGTGTCAAGAGACGGCGTCAGGCTGGCAAAAAACTTATTCTTTTCTGCTTGGTCTTTTATCTGGAATTATAAAATGACAACTCTGATTAATCTTTCTGCCTAAACCAAATTATTAATCAAAGGCCGTTAGTAATAATAACAACAAATGAACGAAAATAAATTTCTTATTAAAAATGAAAAAAAAATAAGTAAAGAATTTTATTTTTATTTCTTATTACATTTTTATGATAAATAAATAAATATAATGGTGAAACTATTCTTATTAGAAAAGTAAATTCTGTAGTAATTTAAAAGAAAAAAGTTACTAGAATCATCCATACAAACCTGGATTTCTTCTAGAAACATCATTGAATCCACAAACGTGTTACGCATAAATCCACCTTTTTGTCTGCAGTTCTCAATAAATTTTGCTGGATTTGGTCTGGATCGTGGATTAGCACCCACAAGCTCACAGTAATGGGCTATCAAGCTCTGAGGTATCTAAAGTTGTAAAAAATGTAAAACCAAAAATGTGTTTTTATTTCTCTATCCAGATTGTGATTTACTTTTTCACTTTCATTGCTGTATAATAATTTGAAAGCACAAGAATAGATAAGAAATTAATAAATAAAAAATTAAAAACTAGATTTTAAAAAGCATAAGAATCTCCAATGCACCAGAGTTAGACACTGAAACATAGGTAATATCTCTTGCATCTGCCAACTTAAATAAAACCGAAATCTCACAATCTATTAAACTTACCTTCCCTGGAGATTTAAGGGCCGGTGTACGAGGCAGAGTCCCATTAAACACTTCCCATATAAGACATCCTAAGCCCCACATGTCTGCTGACCTAAATCAATGGTATAAATTTTACTGACTAGCAAATAAACAGCCAATGTGTCGCAAAATACGAACTTATTTTTTTTATACACATACAAATTAATAAATTAAATCAAACAGTGAAAGGAGAAACTAAATAATCTAGATATAAGATTAATTATTCTTATTTAAAGTCACTTAAAATGTTACTAGTGTTATTGCAACATACAGTTATATGGAAAATAACCCAAACAAAGTATGGGAAAACCTGAAATTTGTGTTATCTGTAGTTTTAAAATTTGGCTCGTTAGATGAACGATACATAGCAGCACGTGTCATCAAGTTAATTGGTGACGCCAATAACAAAAACAAAAGAGGAGGTAAGGTTGCATGCCACAGCTCAACAGCAATGAGCCAACTCAATCTTATTGATCCAGCCATGAGCCCGAACTAAGGGAAACCAGAACCATGAAAAATAGTGATTACCATTTCTCTCCCTTGACATTTTTCCCCTCTGCCTTTTCAGGAGAGTCATATCTTTCTAGCAGTGGCAAGATTTTAACCGGAGGTACGCTGTCGGGTCCCTGTGCCGGATACATGTAGTCGACTCCACCAAGCTTCCATTCTCCGGCTGGGTCAACGAAGACAGAGGCCATGCACACATTGTTGTGTATCAAGTTACAATCGTTTACCAAGAAAGCAAGACCTTTCTGAAGGGGAGGAGAGGACAAGATGCTAAAGATTGAGTTTTCTAGGTCATTTCAAGAAAAAATTAAAATTTGCAGAATTCTTCTTCTCAGCCTTGTAGAGTTATCAATAAAAGAGCAAAAATATATTTAAAATTATCTGTATTGTTACAATGTCAAAGTTATTTTGAAGGATGAACATATTAACTGATACTGATACTTACATTATAATATTAACTGATGGCTTTAAACAACTGTTTCCAAACTATAATTGCATAAAACATCATAAACAGATTTTACCAACCACAATTTGGTGGAGACCCCAAGAAATGGCAATCTCATTGTGCCCATCACTGTCATTTTCTCGCAGGTAAGTTTCTAAAGGCACAACTGGCTCAGTAGCTAAGTATATCACTTTATCTGTCTAAAAGAAATGAATTCTTATGTTAGAATGTAGAAAATTAATTCATGCATACAATAATTTAAGACCCCAAAGAAAAACCAAGTGCTATCTCTTAAGTTTAGTTATTTTTTTATGAGCCATACTTAGATACCTCAATTCCATCTAGAAATGTCAAAATGTTGGGGTGACGTAAGGTTTTAAGTCTTTTCAAAGACGTTTTTGCAGTCTGGATTAAAACATCACTTGAACCTTTGACATCAAATGCAAAGATGGACACTGGATCCCCAGATCCCTATTTAAAAGAAATTATAGGACCAAGAAGATTAATAAAAGACCTAATCTATTATAAGGTAAATTTGTGTAATTTATATCACAAATTCTATAAATTTAACGCCTTTAAATCAATTTAAAAAAAAAATAATATACTATAATATAATATATATAGAGCTATGCAATTAAGTAAGTTATGGATGAAATAGTAAAATCTTATAGCCTTTTGTCCAAGGGCAATTTGACACATAAAAGATATAAAATATAAACATTTCATTATGAACACTTAATTTTAGAGCACTTTATTTACTTTTATAAATATAAATCGCACACAGTGAAACCGTGACGTCAGCTCAACAAGTTGATCATGAGTCAACCCGGGGGAATGGTCATTCATGTGTGTAAATAAACAAACATAAAATTTAAGGCCCATTACACAGCTGTCTGTTTTTCAAATTTCTATGGGTGTGTACATGCCTGGGTCTACCCACAGCAGTTACACTAAGAAAGTTTACTCTCTTATTCCTATCAGTGGGCGCACAGCCTGGGTCTACCCACAGCAGTTACACTAAGAAAGTTTACTCTCTTATTCCTATCAGTGGCGCACAGCCTGGGTCTACCCACAGCAGTTACACTAAGAAAGTTTACTCTCTTATTCCTATCAGTGGCGCACAGCTTGGGTCTACCCACAGCAGTTACACTAAGAAAGTTTACTCTCTTATTCCTATCAGTGGCGCACAGCCACAATATTTTTCCCTTAATGTAAGTTTTATTCTGCAATTGTGAATTATAGGATAAAAAAAGGCAGGTAATTTGAAATTATCTATCCTTACGGTAGCATGAAGAGCTCTTTTTCTTCTTCCCACTAATTTGTGTGTGTGTGTGTGGGGGAGGATAATGTGGGGTGAATAAATGCTTGGGAAGCACTGTCGTAAGTGTATTAAAACTGTGTCATGGGCCCAACACCTTTTTTTTGCAAATGTATCTGCTTGGTTCAGTCCAACAAAATATTTACATCACAAATACGTCACAGATTCATGTTAGGTGGACTTGAAGTTATCCAAGGCTAACAATTAACACAAAGCAACAGTGGGATGATAAATTCCATCTAGAAATGTCAAAATGTGAGGGTTATTTTTTTAAAGACTTTTAACAATAACTATCATGGATCTCACAGATTTTAAGTGAAAGTTGGCTTTATTAGAGATATTGTAGAGTGTAAGAAATTCAGAATAAATAATTATTTAATGTACATACTTTTTGTCACCCCCCCTCCCATGAACCAGTATACAAAAAATCAACAACTCGCCTCCTCCACAAGGTGTACGTAATATATAGATAAACCCAAATCATACACATCTTGTTCACGTTAAGACACTTTAATCGACACATAAAATTTACTTTAATTGTTACAAATTTAAAAAAAAATAATACTGTTTTTAAAAATGAACAAAATAATATTATAAAATATAATTTTAATTAAGATGAACAAAAAGAATGTTCAGGCCTAGTAAAAACTGATCAGCATCTAGGAATTGATCTCCAAATAAGATATCCTTTAGCTGTTTACTCTACCACAAGCCACAAGACCAAAAACGTCGACAAATGATCATAAGTAACAGCTATATCTCAAGAGCAGGCCAATGGTAATTTTTTTAAAAGGTTACGCAGATCTAGGTCCATGGTTTTGCTTGGTACCGGTACACCACTACGGTGTATGCAATCACTTCATATAATAATTAATCAGCCTTTCTACTTTCTTAACTTATCATACTATTATTGTTATGTTGGAAGAGTCTACATGTCCAGCGACCGGATGAATAAGTTCTCAAGATATTCGTCCGGCCATTACATATGCAAGATATTTGTTCGCCAGCCTTGTCATGTGACCGCTAAAAGCCGATCAGAGTTTACGGTAGTTCATTTCAACAAATTCAAGATAGTCTGGACATTTACATGAAAAAGAAATATGTTCAATTCTGCAAAAGAAATACTAAAACCTTTGCTGGTATATATAATGATAATGAACAAACAGTTAAAAAGTGACAATGTTAAATAAAGCGTGAGATAAAAAATTGGCTGGTCCACTGCACCGGCATCAAACAGAATCTCGTTCACCTAGACGGCGATGAGGCCACAACAAGAACAAAGTACAGGAGCTCCTCATTCCTGCCGAAGACAATAGGGGACTGGAACAAGATTCCAAAAGCAACAGTTGTGTCTATTGCCTCCTGTATTCCAACCCCCAGTTTGTAACACCACTGCTGAGTAGCCCTTGCAACCAGTGAAGTATCCCCTTGAAAACCATGCACAGTAACATCACGAACCCCTCTAAAACATAGGAGCAAGAATGATCAATTCATTGATCGTGGGCCCTCAAAATAAAGAAGAAAGAAGAAGTGACATGCATGCCAGATGAATATCTCCCGAACTATTTGTCTGGTCGCCGGACGTGTGGACGCTGCCTGTTAATAACTAATTACTCATTAAAATTATGTGGGGTAGGCCTACCCTACCATCTATTAGTGACTGCCTCAGTAGCCAGTAGTACTGCCAGTGACTATGACTATGACTATGACTAAGTACTAGGACTAGTAGAGTGTCACGAATGAGTAAAAGTAGAAGTAGCCAAGTAGATAGAAATTAGAGTACTAACTGAAGTGCCTGAACCGAAAGTAAAAATTAAAAAAAAAGATTTAAAGTAGGGACTAACTAGAGTAACTAGATCCAGGACTACTATGACTAGGGCCAGGGCCAGGGCTAGCGGCTAGTGTTAGTGTTAGGGCCTAGTCCTAGGGCCAGGGCCAGGGACTAACCTTTTTCTTTCCTCTATGTAAAGTCCATATTGATTTATCTTCCAGACCAGGGACTTTTTCTCCTATCTCATAATGAAAGTCTTTGGCTGGATCGCGGCTAAAAAATGACCACATTATTAATTATACCCATAAAAACTTAATTTTCATAAGTGAATAAGTTACGAGTAGCATTAAAAAGTTAGGAAGTTGACGTTGCTTCTATACGTGGAATGGAGAGTGATTTCCCTTGTGCCTTGTAATTGCCGAAAATAAACTTTTTAATGAGAATATTATGACTGAAAATGCTATATTTTATCTTCTTAATTTATGAAATATTCAAATATATTAAATTAAAATAAAATAAATATAAGTAAAATAATTTAGGCCAACTGGTTTATTTTTGCGACAATCATTAACAAAGTTGTCTACCATTGATACAAAATGGCGGCTCCAAGCGCTTTCCCGACGCCACTGGTTATGCGCTTATTGGCAGCATCAGTATCGGTTTCATACAAAGCTGGTAACATAATCAGAGACATTTTAAAGACCGGTGATCTTGGAATTATAGAAAAGGTATATATTACTCAGTCTTTTATTGCATTAACTTAATTGTGTTTTTAATTTTTGTCTATTGATATTATTTAGTAGATACTTTGGTCAAAAATTTAAACATTTTGTAAAAATAAACCAATGGCATAGTTGAATAGAGCTAAATTTTTACAGAATTATAACACCAAAATTATATTTTTAGCTGTTGTAGTTTTAAAGTTATGAATTTTTAAAGTACGACTTGGTTTGTCCTTTTTTAACATGGACTGCATCTCCACATTCTGTGACCTCATTCCGCCGATCGCGTCATGCGCAATGACTATATAGTTTATATAAGGCTAAGGCATTCCCTTATCACTAAAATACTGTTTAGGGTCGATTTATTTTAAACTTTCAACTTTGGCACATGAATAATTAATTAAAGCTTTCCCTGACCAATGGTTTAATAGTTTTTGCACACGGCAAACACTTATGAATGAAACTCTGAGATAGTACTACGATATAGCCGTTATGCAAGTGGCTGTGAATGGTTGCCAATGACAACGTGTTGCACACGGAAATTTCTGATCATTTATAATATGGACTCTACAGGGTTTTTAAAGCTCAAATTAAAACATTCCAGTTTAAATGTCTTCAAAATGCATTCTGAAACACAAGTTATCAAATATTTTGATGTATATAGTGGTAATAATTAAATATTTCTTAAGTATCGGCAACTTAAACACTTATGAATGAAACTCTGAGATAGTACTACGATATAGCCGTTATGCAAGTGGCTGTGAATGGTTGCCAATGACAACGTGTTGCACACGGAAATTTCTGATCATTTATAATATGGACTCTACAGGGTTTTTAAAGCTCAAATTAAAACATTCCAGTTTAAATGTCTTCAAAATGCATTCTGAAACACAAGTTATCAAATATTTTGATGTATATAGTGGTAATAATTAAATATTTCTTAAGTATCGGCAACTTCCGCCATTAAAAAGGGGGCGTGGCCCACGCCATGTCAAAATAAGGCGAAGCCCCCTTATGGTGATATGGGTCACTGGGAGAAGCGTAGCGAATGTGGGACACGACCTACATCAATGAGAATTGGCACAGATATATATCAATATCTAATGCCTTACACGATTTAATATGAAAGACATGTTCCTTTTATTTCACAAAAAATTTGTATTCGAAGATGCCTTATATATACACCAAAGATTTTCAAAATGAAGGTCCATTGAAAAAAGCAAAATAGCTGGATGGAAATGTAGGCCAAGATGTCTTCCAAATTATAAGGCCTGAAATGGAACTCAAATATATGTCGAAATAATTAATTTAATAATAAATAGACACACACATCGGAAAATTAAAAACTCAGATTTTTCGGCGCCGACGCCCATTTCCGATACAAAAAAATCTAGTAGTCTCCCTTGTTTTATAGAAGTATCTATATATCGACTGTTCTAGATACTTTGGTCAAAAATTTTAACATTTTGTAAAAATAAACTAATGGCATAATTGAATAAAGCTAAATTTTTACAGAATTATAACACCAAAATCATATTTTTAGCTGTTATAGTTTAAAGTTATACATTTTTAAAGTACGACTTGGTTTGTCATTTTTTAACATGGACTGCATCTCCAAATTCTGTGACCTCATTCCGCCGATCGCGTCATTCGCAATGACTATATAGTTTATATAAGGCTAAGGCATTCCCTTATCACTAAAATACTGTTTAGGGTCGACTTATTTTAAACGTTCAACTTTGGCACATGAATAATTAATTACAGCTTTCCCTGACCAATGGTTTAATAGTTTTTGCACACGGCAAACTCTTATGAATGAAACTCTGAGATAGTACTACGATATAGCCGTTATGCAGGTGGCTGTGAATGGTTGCCAATGACATTGTGTTGCACACGGAAAATTCTGATCATTTATAATATGGACTCTACAGGGTTTTTAAAGCTCAAATTAAAACATTCCAGTTTAAATGTCTTCAAAATGCATTCTGAAACACAAGTTATCAAATATTTTGATGTATATAGTGGTAATAATTAAATATTTCTTAAGTATCAGCAACTTCCGCCATTAAAAAGGGGGCGTGGCCCACGCCATGTCAAAATAAGACTGAGCCCCCTTATGGTGATATGGGTCACTGGGAGAAGTGTAGCGAATGTGGGACACGACCTACATCAATGAGAATTGGCACAGATATATATCAATATCTAATGCCTTACACGATTTAATATGAAAGACATGTTCCTTTTATTTCACAAAAAATTTGTATTCGAAGATGCCTTATATATACACCAAAGATTTTCAAAATGAAGGTCCATTGAAAAAAGCAAAATAGCTGGATGGAAATGTAGGCCAAGATGTCTTCCAAATTATAAGGCCTGAAATGGAACTCAAATATATGTCGAAATAATTAATTTAATAATAAATAGACACACACATCGGAAAATTAAAAACTCGGATTTTTCGGCGCCGACGTCCATTTCCGATACACAAAAAGTAGTAGTTTCCCTTGTTTTATCGAAGTATCTAGACTGTACTGTAGACACTTCACTGAAGTCTGTGTGTAGTACTGCCATCATTTAAGGACACTCACACCGATCCCTGGCCAAGGCTCATGATTTCATTAATTGATTTAGGGGCTAATGCTAAGAGATGTCGCCATGTCATCAATTGCGTGTTCAGTTAAGTTTCTGTTTTGGATTCACTCCCCTTATTTTTTGTTAATAAATAAATAGAGTTACATTTTCATTAATATGACGATGGCACGTTTTAATTACATTTTTTGTTGATTAATTATAATTTTAAAATTTCATCGGTTGGCTAATTATAATATTTTTATGTGTTTCGCCATTTTGAAATGACTTGTTCATGGCAGATCTTGTATTTTTATTAATTTTGTGGATATTATTTTCGGTGCAACCTGAAATAAAGTGTGTAAAAGTGTATTCCATGAAAATCTAAGCTGGGTTTTCATTATTTCTTTATTTTATAATTATTTTTGGCCATTTTTTAAATTATTTTTGTTCATTTCCTAGTTTTCAAGGTCAAAACCGAAATGGAGAGGGTCAAAACCCTGGTTCCAATAGGGTCAAAATCCAGGTTAGGGATAAATTTAGGGTTCAGGTTAGGTTTAGGGATTGATTTAGGTTTCAGGTTAGGTTTAGGGATACATTTAGGACATTTTTTCATCAATTTTTAACGTTTTATTCCTAATTTCAGCAAACGTGAGTTATTTTTTCATGGTCCCCATCTTGGTTTCCGCGACCTGTGAACCCGTCATGTTCACAGGTCGCTGCAACCAAGATGGCGGCCGCGTTATACATCACGGCTACATCTCTTCGCATTTACCGATTTAGGTACTTACGTAAAAAAATTAATTTACATATAACATTTATATAGAGAAAACTTTTAAAAATATGAAACCTTAATGACCTTTCTAGCTTTATTACTTATTGAGTTATGGATGTTTAAATTCCGAGTTAACTGTAACTTGTAACTTAATTATGTATCACTATGTTTATGGACCATGGACTACACCTCCAGATTTTGTGACCCTATTCTTTCTGCTTATAGCATCATGCGCAATAACTTTTATTAAAATGATAATTATGTACAACTTTTATTTTCATTTTTCATGATTAAACATTAATTAGTTATTTAAAGTTCTAACAAATTTATGAAATATAAATAAATAAAAAAAATTATAGCTTGTTTAGCTATGTAACTTTTAACAATAGTAATATGCATTATTATATTAATTACAATATGGATGTTCTGTTTGCCAATTCTAGAGTCCATTATATATATATATATAAATATAAAATATTTTGAAGTAAATAGTGGTAATAATTGAATATTTCCTAAGTATTGGCATCTTCCGCCATTAAAAAGGTGTGTGGTCAAAATTGGGCTGAGCAAACTTATGTTAATGCAGGTCACTGGGACGAGCATACGGAACACTGGACATGTCCTACAACAAAGAGCATTGGCATACATATACATCAATATATAATGCTTTTCATTATTATTATAAAAGATGTATTAAAGATCTCTTAAATATGAATTTCCAAAATTAAGGTTGATCAAAAAATGCAAAACAGTACTTTGGAATGAAGGTCAAGGTGTCCCCTATTGTGAATGTTTTGGAAGAATACCACAATTTTATGACAAAATAGTCCTTTCATTAATGAAAAACCAACAACTTATAAAAATTAAAAACTTGGATTTGGATTCTTCTGCTGCGATTTCAATTTCCCATAATCTTTTTTTGAAGTAGTCTCCCTTGCTTTACCAAAGTACCCACAATGTTTCAATTACTATTCATTAAGTTCATTATCATCAGATCTGGAGATCATCGTAATTCCTACTTCTTTATTGCTTAAATTTATGTTACATCAATTTTCATATTTTCACTTTTAGAGGACATCTTGTCTTACATTCCTCACCATTTTGTTTGATTTCATATTGCATCCTAATATATATTTTATATAGGATTGGAAAATGGTTATTACATCCTGGAACTCACATTTTCAAATTAATTGAATAACAAGCCTAAGAAGAGAATCTTTTTAATTATTTCTGCACATTGTAGCCTATTGTATTGGAATATACCATAGCGTTAAATGGTAAACCATAATACTGGAGTAAGGGTCTCAGAATGGAAAGTGGTGGTAACTGAAACTTGCAATAATTGTGCCCAGGATTGCCCGGCCAGGAACGTTTTGAGTTGCCTACTTGGTCATCATCATGAATGATCTTGATAATTACCTATTTTGCACTGGTGAGTGTACCCAGGCAACAACTTTTACAATCAAGAAGCTAATATAACAATGTATAAATTCCATGTATGGTTGTTGACCATGGTTGAGAAGAGAGAGCTTCGCCAGTAGGACTAAACATAAAAAAATGAACCCATCTTGATGCCATCTGAAAATGCCATCAACTAATTTGACTAACCATCTGCTTTTGACAGAATGGGAACCAAATGTATAATGACTATGAAGTGTCCTATTTAGTACAGATTGTGAAGTATGGCATCAGCTTCCATTTCTAAAATTACTGAAAGCTTTATAATTAAATTATTTTTCATAAGGTTTACTTCCATTCTTATACCACAGATGCTCACTGGAAACCATCAATGTTATGAAAATGACACCTTCAAGTCTTATTTTAGGAAAGATCCTGATTACACACAGAGCTGATATTTTAGCCCTGTAGATGCTATACCTTAAATTCAATGTACATTTCCATTTTCAAAATTTCATGACTTTTGTCGTATATTATTGTCAATTTCAAAGTTTGTATACGGACACCAGCATCATGCTTAATTTTACTTAGCTGTCCTTCCTCCTTAAAACCTCAACCTTATATTCAGCCCTCTGGATACTGCACACATCCCAAGACTCCTATCACATGGTCATTGAATTACAGTATCACTATCCCCTCATCATCCCAGCTATATCCTCTTCCTACAGTCTTTACATTCCTACCTATATCTATTGGTATATCTTTCCTGTATTAACATAAAGCATCTTTTGCGTCAATGTCAAATCCCCTCCACCTGTTGCACTTTGGTCCAATACATACGACCATTGCTCCCCATGCAGCCTCGATCATTTGTGACACCTATGTTGATTCCAAAGTCACAATCTTTTATGACTAGGCTTACCATAAATTTAATGTGGCAGATGTGGCAGGTGGGTGTCCTGCGTTGCATAACTTGAAAGCCAAATTACGATGACGCTGGGTACCACACAAAGTCTGAAAAGTCACATCTGTTTTTTGGATATTTGGAAGACCTATTCATACTTTCATAGGGTAATAAGGGGAGAGACATGGTTTTATATAGTGTAACGGACTATGTTTTCACAAGAAAACAGAGAGGTAGCGTGAGTGAACAGTGAATTGTGTTGACCAGGTTTTTCCACGGGGAGAGACAATCAATGTGGATTGTATTTTTGAGAGGACAATGTGAGCTCCACGTTTTTGGAAAGTAAAATTATGTTTTGTCAGAGCGGTTGTTTTCCACGCTTTGCTGGTAATAAAGTATGAGTTGACTGAGATAGTGAGAGCTGAGCGCAGAGCAGTAGAGAACAGTAGAGCGTGAGAGCTGTGTGATTAAACAGTTGAGCTGAGTTATAGTAGTGTGAGGACGTGTCTTTCTGAATGATGGAATAATACTATATATATATGTGAAATTACATTCGTGCAAGGATTATCATTAATATTATCAGTATAAAGTGTGTTCAATAAAGTACTGTGAGTTTTAACTAGAATTGAGTATTCTTCTTTACGTGCCTGGATAATAAGTGAAAGAATGAAGAAGACTTAGTCGGCATCCTGAAGTATTAACATAAGTAACCCTACTACTGATATAACCCACAGCATAAGAAATAAGATCCCACGCCATGTCAGAGTAGATGTGTTACATATAGCTCACTTGAATCTACTCTCTAAGAAACATATATCCTTTTTGTCCAAAATCTCTGAAAATTTTATAAATGTACAATCCATTGTATTCATGGGAAGATTGTTGACTGAAATTTCTAGTCTGTTGCTTCTATAGTTACGTAGGAAAGGATGGAGCATCAATATGTTGACTGACATGTCTAGTCTGTTGCTTCTATAGTTACGTAGGAAAGGATGGAGCATCAATATGTTGACTGACATGTCTAGTCTGTTGCTTCTATAGTTACGTAGGAAAGGATGGAGCATCAATATGTTGACTGACATGTCTAGTCTGTTGCTTCTATAGTTACGTAGGAAAGGATGGAGCATCAATATGTTGACTGACATGTCTAGTCTGTTGCTTCTATAGTTACGTAGGAAAGGATGGAGCATCAATATGTTGACTGACATGTCTAGTCTGTTGCTTCTATAGTTACGTAGGAAAGGATGGAGCATCAATATGTTGACTGACATGTCTAGTCTGTTGCTTCTATAGTTACGTAGGAAAGGATGGAGCATCAATATGTTGACTGACATGTCTAGTCTGTTGCTTCTATAGTTACGTAGGAAAGGATGGAGCATCAATATGTTGACTGACATTTCTAGTCTGTTGCTTCTATAGTTACGTAGGAAAGGATGGAGCATCAATATGTTGACTGACATGTCTAGTCTGTTGCTTCTATAGTTACGTAGGAAAGGATGGAGCATCAATATGTTGACTGACATTTCTAGTCTGTTGCTTCTATAGTTACGTAGGAAAGGATGGAGCATCAATATGTTGACTGACATGTCTAGTCTGTTGCTTCTATAGTTACGTAGGAAAGGATGGAGCATCAATTTGTTGAAGTTGGAAAAATTAGGCTCCGTCTCATATTCAAAAATGACTCAAATTTACTAGTAGACTTATTCATCAATAATAATAATAATAAAGCTTATTTGAAAATCATGCTTCATCCCCAAAGGCTCAAACACATTTTATTAATTGATAAAGGTGCATTACCTATGACAAGCTTAGAATTTGACAGTCTTTACATTTAGAATAAATTGCGTCAAAAATGGAATTTGAAACCAACTGACTCCAATATTAGCAAAGTTTACGAGTCTGTCTAAGATGGACAGGGCACAATAATTTCTACCAACGTGGGATTGAAACCAAAACAAAATATTTAAAGCTGTTGGGATGGTCACACCGCTGCTCAACCGGGAAGATCAGGGTCAAATCAGGATGCTGAGACACGACTGCTAAACCGGGATGACCCCAGTCAAATAGTGACATATGATAAGCCTAGCTATTGCTGATATATGCTTTGCAAAATGTAATGTTATAGAATTCATTATGAGATTTCGGAGGATCAGAATGGCCCCTGAATAAAACTAGATTTTGGTTGTTTTACTTGTTTTTAACTTCTAAATTTGCTTCAGAAACTTCATGTAGTTTTTATGTGTGCAATGTAATAACAATTAGTACTGTACAAATGTATGTGCAGATGGGATTTTGAAATCAGCCAGACAAATTCTACCAGCTAAGTTAGCATATATTTTAAATAAATCAATAGCTCTGATTTTAAATGAACATTTAATTGACTTGCAAAAAACCAGGTGGGGCTACTGCCTTCATAAGTGAAGATACCTTTGGCCCACTGGACTAAAGTTCTTTTATTTTCTACGGGGATCAGATTTTACTATTTTATCTAAACTAATATTTACTTTGTTAGCATGAAATACAAATGGCAACAATAGACGATTTTCAGACCTGAAATAAAATGGTTCTCTGTGGGGGGGGGGGGGGGGAGTGGTTAGTCTGGGGAGGGTATTATGAGCTTAGGCTGGACGGCCCGCTGAAATTTTATCCCTAAAGCGGATTAGAGGAAGTCCTGCTCTGAGATAAGGTCATGTTACTCTGACAGTTGATAAGGTCATGTGAGTTACTCTGACAGTTGATATGGTCATGTGAGTTACTCTGACAGTTGTTAAATTAGTGGCTTATTGTCTCCAGCACTTCCATACATGATTAGGTGGCTTATTGTCCACAGTACTTCCATACATGATTAGGTGGCTTATTGGCTCCATTACTTCCATACATGATTAGGTGGCTAATTGTCTCCAGTACTTCCATACATGATTAGGTGGCTTATTGGCTCCATTACTTCCATACATGATTAGGTGGCTTATTGTCACCAGTACTTCCATACATGATTAGGTGGCTTATTGTCTCCAGTTCTTCCATACATGATTAGGTGGCTTGTCTCCAGCACTTCTATACATGATTAGGTGGCTTATTGTCACCAGTACTTCCATACATGATTAGGTGGCTTATTGTCTCCAGTTCTTTCATAATGATTAGGTGGCTTATTGTCTCCAGTACTTCCATACATGATTAGGTGGCTAATTGTCTCCATTACTTCCATACATGATTAGGTGGCTTATTGTCACCAGTACTTCCATACATGATTAGGTGGCTTATTGTCTCCAGTTCTTCCATACATGATTAAGTGGCTTGTCTCCAGCACTTCCATACATGATTAGGTGGCTTATTGTCTCCAGTACCTCCATACATGATTAGGTGGCTTGTCTCCAGCACTTCTATACATGATTAGGTGGCTTATTGTCTCCAGCACTTCCATTCATGATTTGTTGTGATGGATACCAGGGCTCTTCAACGTCAGTGACAATGAAATAGGGGACACTCTAGCAAAAACCGGGGTTGCCCAGCCTCAGTCAGAAGTACCAATGACATATTTGTGAATTAACTGGCTGGCAGACCACTTCAGGACGAAGTGGTACAGGCAATGGACAGACAACATAACCGCCAGAGGCGTTTTCATTAACTTGTCCACTCCTAGCAGACTAGACCCGTTGTGGGGTTTAGGTTGCAGGCAGCAGAGTCTAGTAACGCAGATGCGCACAGAGCAATGCCTCATTGGCACATAATTCCGGAGGCTAGATCACAATAGGGACCCTCCCGGCATTGCAGCCTGGTCCTGGAAACAATACCGCACCAGTTGACCCAATACAGAATGTCTCTAACTAGATGTTCTGGGGGAAGCCAGGGCGGTTGGAGAGCCCTATGTGAGGAAAATGTTGTATGGCTCAGCTCAGCAGATGGAGTTGGTAGCCAATCTACTAGCCGGGGTCATCTCTGAGTAATCTCAGACCCTCACCAGATTATGTATGCTAGTTAGTTCACTGTACAAAAAAAAATTAATGAAACAAAATAATGAACGTGTCGACAGGAAGCCTTCATCAGTGAACAAACAACAGTAAATACAGTTAAAATAAAAATAGCAGTTAGCTCATTTGCTCATTTGTTCAAGTTTTACCAAACTTTGTTTTTGTTAACATCATTGCAGTCTCTCTCCTCATCACCATGTATCAAAGGATACGCCATAGATTTTCATAATTTCTTAACACTCCACATCATTGCTTTATTTGCCCCTTTAAATTTTCTTTTGTGTTCTGCTCTATTGGGACGGCCAGATTGGATCTAATCTAACCAGTGCTTAATTAATAAAGATACACATGACCTTGACATTTACCACGATCACCGAGGACAGAATATTGAACTTAGTGATGGATCAAATTTTTGATTTCCAACTACATAATTGTTTATTCCCTAGGGCAAAAATGACCTTCAGACCGAGGCAGATCGGGCAGCCCAAAGGTGTATTGTGGCCACTCTGCACAAACAGTTTCCTAAAGTGGCCATCTTTGGTGAGGAGGTGAGTTGGATATATTTTCTATACTCTTAATATAACAATAATAGTGTTCTCTTCCGTAACAGTATTTGTCTTTAGCATGTAGTAATGGAAATTAATCATTGAACATACAGATATGACATATCTGATAGTGTGATCTGTCTAACATAAACATGACATATGTACCAGCATTAGCACATTATTGCCATTCCTTGTGTCATTCATGTCTCTAGCACCAAACATCTGTGCTGTACCATTGAAACACATTATTGCAATTCCTTGTGAAATTTATGTCTGACATACAAAAGTGACATATTTCAATAAATTGTGTCGTCTTTGCCAAACATAAAAAAGTGATGTCTGTCAATAATTTGTGTCATCTATGTCCATCAAACAAAAGTAACGATGTCCATAATTTGTCTTATCCATGTCCAGAGTTTAGACCCCACAGAAAAAATCCCTGATGATTACATCGTCAAAGACCTGGATCCAGGTGTGCTATCCCATCCGTGTCCTGAAGGATATAAGGATGTCACAGATGATCAGGTGAGTTCAGCACGTCACATTACTTTCACAAGATCCCAAATAGATGCAATAGTAATAAATAGTGTAACAAGATATGTGTAGGCTTCAAGTAAAGTCTGTAACAAGATATGTGTAGGCTTCAAGTAAAGTCATGACCATTAAACGAACTTCTTTTTTTCTTCTAATAACATAGAGCGCTTCCTGTTCCGAACTTTGACCTACATTGACATTGTTGAGATCTTCTAAAACATATGTTTTATTTTTTTATTCATCTGTTGTTTATTATTGTATGGTCTGTTGTAGAAGTCATCTGTCCAAAACGTCAGTTGAATTGTCATGTCTTTTTTTTAAAAATATAAAAATGTTCAATTTGATTGTTTGTAATTTGCATGGGAGAAATGTTCATTGACAGTAATTGTTTTTTAATTTGAAGTGAAAAGAGCTTGACATAATTGTTTTATTGATTATTTTAATTTGTTAAAGCTGAACATATTTCTATAGGCACATTGTGAGGAGCTGCTTTTATTACATCTAACTACTGTCACTGTTTACTACTGTCACTGTTAATTACTGTCACTGTTAAGTACTTTCTTTATTGTAGAGATGAAGGTATATGATAGGATTTGCTGTAGTTTAAAATGACATCCTCCGTAGGGATATTACCTGAACACGTCTTACAGTAACAGTGAACTCTACTAGTCATATTGTCAACTTCTTTTAATAGGGGTGACATAGTTCTCAAACTTTCATTTCAACATATAATCAAAGACTTTTACTTTAATTAATTTAGAAAGTAAACTGTTAATCTTATTCAAGCGATGTCGCATCTTTTCAAAGCACAATATTTATGGAGCAAGAGTTTGAGATTGTCAAGGTCATGACAATTGTGCATGTGAACGAGAGTGAACTTTTTTCAAGTAAGGGACGGGTGCGTGAAATGTGGGGTATAAAAGGGGAGACAAATAATTTGAGAGGGACGTTATATTACGTTCACGGACAGTGGTTGTACTCCGTCACAGTATTATACAATGAACCTTTAAGCGTTGTTTGGCATGGAACTAATCCGTTGTACGACCAATGAAGATAGACCAGGTGGAATCTGTGAACTAGTCCGTTGTACGACCAATGAAGATAGACCAGGTGGAATCTGTGAACTAGTCCGTTGTACGACCAATGAAGATAGACCAGGTGGAATCTGTGACATGAGAATAGGAGACACTAAATAGTCGCCATCAGCTTCAGACCTTAGACAACGAAAATATTTGACATGAGGTTGAATATTTGACAGATATCTTACACTTAGTAATAGCATCAAGCATTTTCACAGTTCAGTTAATTTTAATATCAAAGATCAGCTTCCTGAAACGATGCTAGCTGTTCAACGTCATTTTGTATGATCACTTAGCAGGACTAAGAGATCTTCACATTTATCCATTGTTGAGATTTAGGTTGGTTTTGTTTCTCTGGGTCTCACATTTTTTTGTTGAACTAATAAATGATTGACCTGTTAATTAAATCACTGAATTGATATGAAGTAATATCCAGAGAAGTTTATATGCATATATGAACATTACCAAAACTTTGAAGTTATTCAATTGTCTGACAATGGGATTCAGTTCATGAACATCACCAAAAACTTAGAAGTTATTCAATTGTCTGACAATGGGATTCAGTTCATGAGCATCACCAAATTATAGGAAATAATCATGTTGATGTGCAGAATTGCATGTTAAACAGCTGACCACATCTCTCCATCACCAGGTGATGCTCGGCTAAAAAAAAATTGAAATAATATCACCAACAACCTTCTACCAACACTATCAAAAACACTGTTAAAATTCACTGGCGCTTTTCAGCTTGCTTTTAAAATTACTGTAATCTCTCTTTGAGAGCCACTGGTCTGCTAGGCATTTTTTGCATATCAGTAAAATCACTGACCGTCTTCTTTATGCTATGACATAATACCAAGTTATGTTTACCCTGCATCTCATTATGATAAGATATTATCTTCATGTCAATTCCATGTCATGTATCTTCATGTCAATTCCATGTCATGTATCTTCACGTCAATTCCATGTCATGTACAATGCTCTTGGGGTCATTGATAAAAACCCATTTGGAAACTTCAAAAATTTGAATTCCGTACCTCATTATTGTAAAATGATGAGTGCCTTGATTTATTTTCTTAAATTCCTTCAAGGTTGTGATATGGGTCGACCCACTTGATGGTACAGCTGAGTTTACACAAGGTGTGTTCAATTGTCATAGTAACCATATTACTAAACACAGCGACGATTTTAACTTGTTTATTTTAACCTCTTGCAAACGGAGAAATGTTTTGAAGCCTAATTGAAATGCACCTCTAGCTAATATACAAAGTGGTTGTAGAGCAATTATTTGGGGATATTTATAAAAAAATTGTTTAGAAAGATGAACTTTGATATAACGTAACCCAGCTTGTGCCCCAAGTATTTTTAATTTGATGACTTGAGTAATTTCTAATGAAATGTGTTTAGTCATTTATAACAAAGTGTGTTTCAAATAAATTCTAAAAAGTACAGGGGATTTAATTAGAATCCAATCTGCAAAGTGCCATGATATCAACAAATATTTTATTTTTCTCTGCTTTTTATTTTTTGTGCAGGCCTTTTGGATCATGTGACGGTTCTGATAGGTGTCGCCGTCAACGGTGAGGCAAGAGGAGGAGTCATTTATCAGCCATACTACAACTACGAGGCTGGACCCGATGCCGACCTGGGACGGTGTATCTGGGGACTGGTGGGATTAGGTGGGTTGTTTGTTGGCAGCGGGATGGACCCGTGATTTCTGATGCAGGACTGCTTCAAATTTATGACAAAATTTAAATGGCCTGAAATAAAAGCATGCTTCTCCAAAGATAGAACCGAACACATCTCACAGGCCGAACACATCTCACAGGCCTAACACATCTCACAGGCCTAACACATCTCACAGACAGGCCGAACACATCTCACAGGCCTAACACATCTCACAGGCCGGCCGAACACATCTCACAGGCCTAACACATCTCACAGACAGGCCGAACACATCTCACAGGCCTAACACATCTCACAGACAGGCCGAACACATCTCACAGGCCGAACACATCTCACAGGCCTAACACATCTCTCAGGCCTAACACATCTCACAGACAGGCCGAACACATCTCACAGGCCTAACACATCTCACAGGCCTAACACATCTCACAGACAGGCCGAACACATCTCACAGGCCTAACACATCTCACAGGCCTAACACATCTCACAGGCCTAACACATCTCACAGCCCTAACACATCTCACAGGCCTAACACATCTCACAGGCCGAACACATCTCACAGGCCTAACACATCTCACAGGCCTAACACATCTCACAGACAGGCCGAACACATCTCACAGGCCTAACACATCTCACAGGCCAGCTTGAAAGATTTTAGAAGGGTCCAAAGAGAACTGATACAACATTGATCATTATTTTGCTGTGTCGTTCATCAGTCTGTACTTTTAATTATGGATTGCTTTCTCAATTGACAGTGGAGCAAGGGCCACCCATAACATCTTTCCAATCCTTCATGCCTCTGCCAATCTATTCGAACACTCCCCAAGCCCTTCTAAGACTAGCTCATTTTTTTGTACGACTTTCTCATCTAAATATGGATGGGCTTCCCCTTTCCCTAGAATTCTGATTATTCTTCACTAGTGCCATTATTTCATGCTTAATCTAGGCTTTCTCCATGTGTCACATTGATCTGACATTTCATGCCTGATGCAGGCTTTCTCCATGTGTCACATTGATCTAACATTTCATGTCTGATGCAGACTTTCTCCATGTGTCACATTGATCTGACATTTCATGCCTGATGCAGACTTTCTCCATGTGTCACATTGATCTAACATTTCATGCCTGATGCAGGCTTTCTCCATGTGTCACACTGATCTAACATTTCTCTCTTATTTTTCTTGGTTTGTGATGGAATTTTTGTGAACCTTTTTTATTCTTGCTATTACCATTTCCATCTGCATTCTTTCAATGAATTGATCCAGTCCTTTCATGGTCATTGTTTTTTAGTCCTGAACATTTTCCTTAAATAAGCTAGTTACATTTCCACACTGCCCTTCTCTCAGGTTCCAACAGTTACATTTCCACACTGCCTTTCTCCCAGGTTCCTACAGTTACATTTCCACACTGCCCTTCTCTCAGGTTCCTACAGTTACATTTCCACACTGCCCTTCTCCCAGGTTCCTACAGTTACATTTCCACACTGCCCTTCTCCCAGGTTCCTACAGTTACATTTCCACACTGCCTTTCTCCCAGGTTCCTACAGTTACATTTCCACACTGCCCTTCTCCCAGGTTCCAACAGTTACATTTTCACACTGCCCTTCTCTCAGGTTCCAACAGTTACATTTTCACACTGCCCTTCTCTCAGGTTCCAACAGTTACATTTTCACACTGCCCTTCTCTCAGGTTCCTACAGTTACATTTTCACACTGCCCTTCTCTCAGGTTCCTACAGTTACATTTTCACACTGCCCTTCTCTCAGGTTCCTACAGTTACATTTCCACACTGCCCTTCTCCCAGGTTCCAACAGTTACATTTCCACACTGCCCTTCTACAGTTACATTTCCTCACTGCCCTTCTCTCAGGTTCCTACAGTTACATTTCCACACTGCCCTTCTACAGTTACATTTCCTCACTGCCCTTCTCTCAGGTTCCTACAGTTACATTTCCACACTGCCCTTCTACAGTTACATTTCCTCACTGCCCTTCTACAGTTACATTTTCACACTGCCCTTCTCCCAGGTTCCAACAGTTACATTTTCACACTGCCCTTCTCCCAGGTTCCAACAGTTACATTTCCTCACTGCCCTTCTCTCAGGTTCCTACAGTTACATTTCCACACTGCCCTTCTCCCAGGTTCCTACAGTTACATTTCCACACTGCCTTTCTCCCAGGTTCCTACAGTTACATTTCCACACTGCCCTTCTCCCAGGTTCCAACAGTTACATTTTCACACTGCCCTTCTCTCAGGTTCCAACAGTTACATTTTCACACTGCCCTTCTCTCAGGTTCCAACAGTTACATTTCCTCACTGCCCTTCTCTCAGGTTCCTACAGTTACATTTCCACACTGCCCTTCTACAGTTACATTTCCACACTGCCCTTCTACAGTTACATTTCCACACTGCCCTTCTACAGTTACATTTCCACACTGCCCTTCTCTCAGGTTCCTACAGTTACATTTCCACACTGCCCTTCTACAGTTACATTTCCACACTGCCCTTCTCTCAGGTTCCTACAGTTACATTTCCACACTGCCCTTCTACAGTTACATTTCCACACTGCCCTTCTCCCAGGTTCCTACAGTTACATTTCCTCACTGCCCTTCTCTCAGGTTCCAACAGTTACATTTCTATACTGTACTTTTCTCAGGTTCCTTTGGCTTTATACCGGGAACTCCCCCTGCAGACAAAAACCTGATTACAACCACCCGCTCTCACTCGGATTGGATTATCACAGAGGCTGTCAATTCTTGCGAGCCGACGGATATCATCCGAGTAGGAGGGGCCGGTCATAAGGTAATATCATTGGTTTCTATTTAATCTTTGTTAGTTGAGTCCTCACATGTGCTCAGCTATTTAAGTGCATGTTAACGCGACGGGCCATTTAAAGATAAGCAATTTTGGCATTGCAAATAATTGGCCACTTTTGTTGTTGAAATTTACTGTTTATTGGTTCAAAGGTGATGTTTACAAAAATTATTTTGAAGAAATTGCTTTAACAATCTGTAGGCCTTAAAGTTGCTGGCGTTGATTGTAATTTGAATTAAAAAAATTATCCAATATTTTAAAATGTTCTGAACTTCTCAATAAATTATGTCTTCTTTATTTGCTTTTTCCATTTTTCCATTGCTTAACACTATATTTTATGAACAGTTACTTAAGAAGGATGTTAATATTTGGACTCAAATTGTGAAAGAATTCTTCTTTTAATGCCAGGTATTGCTACTGTTAGAAGGAAAAGTCCACGCCTATGTGTTTGCCAGTAAAGGTTGTAAGAAGTGGGATACTTGTGCCCCAGAGGCTGTGCTGCACGCTATAGGTGGTCGTCTGACGGACATATTGGGTAACCCAATCCTCTATCATGCCAATGTGCAACGTCAGAACGCTGGCGGGGTACTGGCCACCTTGCAGAAGCATCAGTGGTATGTGGATAAAATACCTCAAGAAATCAAGGACAACTTTGTCTCAGGTAGGACTTGTTAACCTGGTTTTTAAATTTTGGTCCTTAACATGTTTTTTTTAAAATAGGAAGCATTCTTTTGTAATATGTGACTTTCATTGTTATCAATCAAAGCATAGATGTTGTGAAACTGGTTGCACTAACTTTGTACCTGTTGTCCAAACAGTTTATCTAATGTGCGAACTGTTGTTCAAAGCGTAGTGCTTACACAGTAGCTGTAGTCCAAACAGGACAGATACAAAGTTGAGTTTGAACTATCATTGACACCTTTCACTTTTTGATGCTATAAAAATATTGAGTGATCCCTTGTATCATTGCTGTGTCGGCCCTGGTCTTCGAAAACAATCAGATTGGAATATTTGATGATTTCTGTGACAGATAAACCTAGTGAGGAGATGCTGGAGAAGAAACGTCTCCTTGCTTCCATGAAATTTCAAAGCGGTGATGCAGGATCTTCGGTTGACCCCCCAGAGTTCAGCCAGGTTGGTTGTTCAGAATTTGGCTGGTTTTTTTTGTTGGTTAAAGTTGCTTAGAGTTAATTGGTTTGTTTTCATAACATTGTTTGAGAATCTGCCAGTTTGGTTGGCTTAAACTTGTTGAGGATGAAGTCATATCGGTTGGCTTTCATATGACTTTGAACCAGATTTTAAAAAAGATTAAATTGATTCTAAATCCAGCCTGGAATTTTTTGCAAGGCATTTTTCACAGATCAGTTAGGTTAATTGCCTTAGAAATTTTGTTTCATTTTTTAAATTCTTTCACTTCTTGGCCTGAATTCTTTTCTCTATGTTGTCTCAGTGTCCTGTACGATTTGTTTCACTTATTTTATCTGAGGGCATCACTGTTTTCATTTTATTCCCATGTAGCACTATAGATTATTCCATGTAGCACTATAGATTATTCCATGTAGCACTATAGATTATTAACAAGTATAAAATATTTTATTTTGAAAGTGTTTCTGATGTAATAATTACCTTATAATTTTAACTAACTGGTTGTATTTGTTAGTCAAACTAACATATGTAGATTTTTTTTCCCTATCATAACTTTAACAAAGAGTGCACATTTTTTTTTATTGTAGTTTGATTTAGACATCTTTCACTGCACACCAACCTTCATTTGAAAAGCTTACCCTTATTATATCATTAAAAATGATTATTAATGTTTTTTATGTGTCCTTTCCAGGGTGATTATTCTAAAGCTTCTAAGTGCTCTGATAAGACCAAGCTGTGACGGAATGATTGGACCTCTCCTCTTCTTGGGAATAAACTTATTTTTAAAAAATAAAATTTGATAAGAATATTCGTTTCTTTATTAACTTTTCCTTTGTCAGCAGAGATCTGACCAACTTATGTATTTTTGCACTCCTCCAAAGATGTTTTACATGATTCATATTTTTGCAATAAAGTGAGTCTATTTATAGTTGACATATTTTTGAGATGTCATGGAAGGGACTCTTAACTTTGTTTTTGGGTAGTGTTAAAAAATGAAAACATTAACATTTTATTTATAAAATTTAAATAGAAGATAACTTCAAATAACAAATGGGAGATTATCATGAAACACCAACACACAAAAATAAAGTGATTTAACATTTTAAAAAACAAACAAAATAATTGTGCCATCAAAGTTTAAAAAAAAATTCTTAGGAGCTTTAAATAAAATATATTCAGATCCTTAATTTTTAGTTACTGCTTTTACTTTTAGATGCCTTGTAGTTGGTGCCATTGCTATTTGTGCACTTGTCAAACCATTCCATGTTGATTTCATGATAATTGAATGAAATTTGTGCAAATATTCCAATGAGCAGGGTGATCATCTGTCATTTCTAACCTACAGTATTTATTCTCAATCAGATTCAGTATTTCAATTAGAACACTTTTCTAGTAAAGAACCTTTATGACTATGTAACTTTATATGATAATAGATAATGCTAAGAGCATTCTTTAAAAAAAAAAAAAATGTAACATTTTTGTAAATGTTCATTTTGATGGATGTCTGAAATGTTATATTATTTTACTGTTGCTCCTTATGAAATAAGTAAATAATTTGTTATAAATCTTCATTTTTCTTTACTAGAATAAGTCAGTTTTGTTTCCAGTTATGTTGTGTGAAGCTAAAAATAATGTTCCATAATTGTTCTACATTGTTCATTTAAATTATCTAGTGTTACCATTATTGCTGGTCTCGTTTTTAGAGATGAACTTTTCTGGAATAAAACAATCAGACCTGATAAAGTTAGTATCTGTGATATTATAGTCTTTAACTCCAACTGTAGCAATCTGGGCAGGGCTGGTCTCTAGTCATACAAATATCTTCAACTGCAGGTCTCACTTAGAGATGGGCTAGGCTTTGGATAAGATCCTTCATTGAAATTTTGATATCTTAATATTCAAACCAGGATGTATAGCTACTAGTGACTTAGGATGGACAAATAAATTTGCTCATCAAGCTGTCACTTTAAATTAAAAGGAAAACTACATGCAATACAGAGAATGTAAGTCGGAAGAAACGCATCATGCATGCAAAGGATAGTTTGTATTTCATTTTATATTTCATCGCCTTTTCAAAATTCATTTGAATTATTAGTATTATTAATTTTTTATGAGATTGCATTTTTTTTTAAATAATCCAAATTTTTATATGGAAAATTACTTTATAAAGAAAATGAAATAAATTATAGATTTCAAATTTACTCAGTTATCTCACTGTGTGCAAGTTATATCACTGTGTGCAAATAATCTCATTGTGAACAAGTTATATCACTGTGTGCAAGTTATCTCATTGTGAACAAGTTATATCACTGTGTGCAAGTTATCTCACTGTGTGCAAATTAGATCACTGTGTAATTTATCTCACTGTGTGCAAGTTATCTCATTTTTGAACAAGTTATATCACTGTGTGCAAGTTATCTCACTGTGTGCAAGTTATCTTACTGTGTGCAAGTTATCTCATTGTGTTCAAATTAGCTCAGTGTGCAAGTTATCTCATTGTGTGCAATTTATCTCACTGTGCAAATTAGCTCACTGTGTGCGTCATCTCACTGTGTGCAAGTTATCTGATTTAGTTTCATTTTAAAATGTTACAAATATTTTTAGTCTTCAGAAGGGTGCTCCTGGCCTAGGGAATGTTCAAGTAAGGCATTGAAGCCACTGGTGGAAACATACCTTAGTGAGCTTCTTGGGGTAAACATTACTCTGCACACCCATGAGCTTCTTGGGGTAAACATTACTCTGCACACCCAGATCAAACAACGAAAGAGTCCAGAATATGCCATTAAATCATTCAGCTTTAGCATCACCCAACGTCTATGTATGTACTTTGTCAAGGGGTGCCGAGTGTGACAGCACCATCTTAACTGAGTATATCCCAAGCTTGTGGGCTGGAGTACGATCCCAACAAAAGCCTAGGCCAAAAAAATCAGCACCCAGGCTGGATGGGACTCATGAGCGTTGGATGGCAACTGATTAAGAGAATGAGATGGAGTCCAGTTGGTCGTATGACATTGGCACAATGAAAATTCTGGCAACGCTGCTGATGCCAAGCTGTATCATCTACACATCCAGATGTGAGAAGAGAGTTAATTTGAAGTCTAGGGAGCCAGCTTATCCTCGTAAAGAAAAATCCCAAGTTTTGTGATTTTGTTGTACGACTTCGACACCATCGTCACTATGTGATGGACGCATGTCCAAACAACTGTGGTAATATGTTACTGACTTCATAAATAATCAACACCCTCCTCCATTTTTCATAAACTCAGTTTCAAGTCATAAGAATGAACACTAGAAAGCAATCGAAAGCTCCAAACTATTTTATTGGACAGATGGAGGTTTACATTGGTACATCATTTCAAAACAAGAATTACATTTAATCTTAGGAAATGTTACCAAAAAAATTAAATATAGACATGCTGAGCCAAGGCACAAAAAATTATAAGTTTCTAAAAAATTGTCCTGAAATGATAAATACAGCACCAACTTGTTCCAGCACAAATGGTATGCTCACAAAATGATGTACTGAAAATGTTACTGATCACTAACGTAAATAGTTGAGATTTTGTTCTTTGCATTTGTCTAAATAATTAGAGAATGCTAGGCATAAATTATTAAGTTTAAAAAAATAATAATAAAAAAAGTGGTAACAAGAACAGCTAAAATATATTGCTGATGGTAATGTAAAAAAGAAAAAAGACAAATTATATATTTTATATATTATAAAAAGTGTTTAAATTGCCAACTTTTTTTATTCAAAGGTCATACATTCTGCAAAATTCTATATTTCCCGTTTTTTTATTTTACGATTAAGATATATTTTTTTAAATTTTTTAAATACATTTTTAGGCTACTAGTACTACTTAGACAAGAAAGGGAACACATAGTTGAAAGTATAAGAAAAATATAGTAAAACAAAGAAACAAATCACCACAATATTATTTGTACACATTCTACTAAAGATATTGGCATTAGCTAGCTGTTAGTTCCTCTTAATTAGGCATATTTTACTAGGTTTACAATAGGCTGTTAATGCAAACGGGTGCTTGCACTAATCCTAGAATCTAATCTACATGACCACTATTATCTGCGTTACCTACATTCTTAAAAGGCCATCCTATGGAAACATTAGCAGCCTGTGGTGGTTACAAAAAAAAACAACAAAAAAAGGGCAGTGTTGAAAAATAAAATTGTAAATATTTAAAAAAAAAGAAATTATGAAAAACGAAAACCTGCCCACTGTTATGAAGCACCTTGATTGATGACATATCTGATCAAACTGGGAGTTAAAGTCAAAGTGCAAATCAAATGAGATATTATCATCTTGCAAACTGGACTAATGAGATCTTTAACTTTAGAACAATCACTAAGAATAGTTTGAACAAAAAAATAGCTGATATGATAAGAAGCCTGCATCTTGAAGGTTTATTTAAAAAGATGAAAATATAAAAGGTCAACATTTTTTCATTGAAATTGCTGTAAAGTGTGGTAGTCAAATATTGTTTTAAAAAAGTAATAATAAAGATGAGCTTATTAAACTTAAACAAGAAATGAATGAAATCAAAGAACTTGTTAAGCAGACAATAAATTATTAACCAAAGTGTGTCCATAGCATCACAGAGTAGGAATACAATCTCTACTTCATCACAATGGTCAGTACAAGAATCTCTAGATCATGGAGATGATAAATATTTCTTACAGTTTCCATCAATCACATCCGTTTAAAAATAAGTCAGTTGTAAAAAATGAAATAATCTCACAACATACTCTGCTTTAAACACGAATTTTAAAGGAAAAAAAACAGTATTCAAATTCAAGAGCTTTAGTAGATCCCTGCGTCAGAAAAGGTTAGCGTTAGAATAGATTAGTTAGCATTAGAATAGATTAGTTAGCGTTGCCAATTATTTATGCTACTTCCAAGATCAAATAGAAAATGAACAAATTTAATAACAAATTATTTATTCAATTTGCAAATGATTTAGTCTGTAAATATTGGGAATATGGGAAGCATCCAATATGTTCAATTAATGTCAAAGAGATTCAACAAAAGTTTTACAAATGTGTTTCAAGATTAAAAATCATGTTAGAAATATATATATATATATATAGAAAAATTTAAAATTCCTCCGACAGTAAAAAATGTGTAAAAGCAATCTCCACCCAGCTAAGGTCAAATAAAGTTTACACAAAACAGTGAATTAAAAAATGTAACTTCATTAGTTACTATTAGAAGTAACACAAATGATATGCTCAAACAAAAACACACAAAAAATCACATGATATTTTCTTATAGATAAGAAGTGTTATGAATGATAAACATTTGTATCCTCTTGTCAGCTGTCAAAAGCTGCTAAAGTATATTATCATTTTGAAATCATTATCTTTCGTGGTAAATGATCTTAAAAAATCTATTTTTTGACTAGGAATAAGGAACCAATAATATCATTAACATTACTTGAGACATAATGTAATTAAAAACATGAACTGGTGATATGGATGCCTCTACCTAACTATGAAATGAAACAAGAAAAGCGCATATTTTTTTTGTTTATTCTGATAGTAGTCGTAATGAGTTAAATACCATTCAAACGCAATGACTTCAACATTTATTTATTAGTCATTACAATAGTGAAATGGATCAAAGCTTTAATAAATAGAAGGGATCTTAAAAATAAACATTGTCAGCAAGTGTTTGTCATAAAACTTCATGTAGAGTTAAAACTTGCCCATATTTGATTTAAAAATTCACACTCTGACTTTTACCAGCCATTTAGATTTCCTAACTATCTAATAAACAAAATTGGTCGTTTGAGCATACTCTCATTAAACAAATAATTTTGGCTTTAAATTTAGACAAAATATAATCTGGTGACAGAATGAACGTATCAGAAAGGATGTCAAATGTTTTAAAACTTGAGCACCAATGTGGACAATTTTAAAGGAAATAACTCTGTTATTATATCGATGGCAAAAAGATTGTCTGGCATCTTGAGCATGGGAAAAAACTGTCTTACATCGAGCAAAAGTTTAATTCATTGTCAAAGAAGAATGCAGTGAATTACTTGCGTATCTATTATACTTATTATATTTAATCCACAGAGGTCTTTAAAAAACTATTGCAGTCTCAGATGATGGAGGTCAGGTAGCAAGTGAAAAAAACAGATTGAAATAAAATCTGCAGCAATCCACTTATGGCCACCTGCAGATCCCCACAAAAAAAAAAGAAGATATTGTTTGCCGAGTTTCTTCCACCATCATTTCTTCCAAGTTGATAACCTTAAGAGTACATGGTTGTTTGGATAAACTGTGGAGATAATGCAGTTTTAAAGCACTTAATATTTGTGACAATTATATTAAGATTGCGTCTACAAAATTATAAAATCCAACTTTCTATAATGATTACAAAAAGTGCCAAGATTGTAACGGGTGTATTCGATGAAGTGAAGATTTATCAGTTTTTATTTTCTTCTGTTTGTGTTGAGTTCTTACTTTTATTTCACTAATAAATGAATCGATACTTCTGAATAATGAGGTTTATGGAAGAGTCTTGCAAATATTTTGCTGCGCACGTAAGTAGGGAAGTAGAACTTTCTAGGGAAGTAATGAATTTTTGCAACCACTCCATTTTTCCATGAATGAGATTTTGGTTTAGTTAAATCAAGACCATGGCATTTTGGTTTTGAAGATAATAGTTTTCTGCAGAAATTTTGTTTTTCCATGAACCAGAATTTAAATCAGTCAAAACTTAGACAAAAATTAAGTAGGCAATGTGCCCATGTAGGTAAACTTTATGAAGATCAATTTCAATTTTGGCTATGGGGAATCAAGGACACACTGCATAATTGTTAAGCCTAAAAGGGTTTCTACTCAATACTCACGCTATCAATATCATATGGTGCAAAGCCAGTGTTGTCTGGATCATGTCCCCTGAAGGAAGCTGAAACCAAGGACCAATAAGTTTTAAACGATGGAAAGATTAATTTTTTAATAACTTTTTGATTAAAAAATAATTCTGAAAGTATGTAAACCAAATGAGTCAATTTTTGTTAAGCATCCAATAATTCCCTTGATTATGTACCCACTACAGCACTTACTCAACATTGTCTTGAGCCTGATGGTGCACATGATGAAGTCACCAAAGTCAACCTGGCCATTCTTGTTGCTGTACCTCATGACCAGAGACTTGAAAGTTCTGTTGCTGATATGGAAGCCTGAAAGTAAACAGCAGAGGCTCTTAAATTTCTATCTAATGACTTTTTAAAAAGTCCATGCTTCCCTGGGGTTTAAAGACTTTTGTGGTTTAAAGACAAAAGAATTACTCTTCTCATACAATATATAATTAAATATATTTCAGATTTATTATGCTAGCTGTTACTAAACTATTAAGACAACAACTTTATTTGCACTCAGCTTAAGCTGCTGTCTACCAACTTAGTGGGTTGAGTTAAGCCCGGTGATAAGCTGCCTCACTTGATTAACAAGTCCATTCCGACCGGCTATTAATTCACAGCTTGGGACTACCTCAGATGACTTCAAAGCATTAATTTAATCAAGAGGCAGGCAATATTGTCACAGCATCCATGGGGAAGGGGGGGTACATTAAAATAGTTAATCTAGTCAGTTACTCATTATCTAGTAAGAATATATAAATAATGCGTGTTGTGTTTTATCTTATGTGCCTTTGGTAAGGCGTTTCCTGGCAGGTCTTTTAAAAAAAAGGTTGACTCCTGATTTAGATCATTTCATTAGTCCACAAAAAGACTTGATTTGTTATTTTAATAGTAAGCACTATAAATGAATGGTGAATAGCAGGACTTAGGGTTAGGGAAAGTGGCACCCAGGACGAAGCCTGAAAATGGTATCGACCAACACAGAGAAAAAAAAATGTCACCAGGGCGGTCCAGTTAGAGAAAAAAGAATTTTGGTGCTTCTTTTCTGTGTGAAGTAAGTACATCGCCTTTTATAATTCAATTCTCTCTTGAGGTCCTATCAAAGATAATCTTGGTGCCCCCCCCCCCCCCCCTACCCCCCTTCCCCCCCCCCCCCCGCCCCCAAAAAAGAATTTTGGTGCTTCTTTTCTGTGTGAAGTAAGTACATCGCCTTTTATAATTCAAATCTCTCTTGAGGTCCTATCAAAGATAATCTTGGTGCCCCCCCCCCCCCATGATGCCCCCTTCACGCCCCATTCGAGCTCCCCTGGCGATAACTTACCAACGTGGTTGAGAGCACTTCTTAACTCATAAGAGGACAGATTGCCGCTGTTGTCCTTGTCAAAATCCTTGAACACTCCCTGACCATTTCAAGAATTTAGATTTGAATGATTACAAATTTTATCTTAAATGATTTTCTAACTTTTACTTAACCATTAATCATAAGAAAATGACCGATATATATATATTTTTGGAATTTCAAAGTTTTGTTTTTGAATTAATTAAAAGAAACTTTCATAAAAACTGATAGAAAACTTTTAAAATGATAAATTTGTGTACGCATGTGTAAGTTTAACTCATGAAGTCTTAAAGATGCAAGTGATCATTGTAAGTATGCATGACAATTGCTATAAGCCCAAATCTGTAAGCTCTCTAACCATCTTTTACCTTCCATCTCCTTAGATCCTCCCACAATTCTTTGAACTCGTCATAGCCAAGTTTACCTGACAGGTCACCCTTGTATTTGGTTAAAGAAATCTTATCTCAATACTAATTAATAATAGTTTTTCCTATGGTATTCAATGTTGTAAAATAATTTGTGACACGCCCAGAAGATGATCTGCCTTATGAAATATCAATTTCAAATAATTATAATATAGTCACATAATGTTAATGTCAAATAATGGAACTATTTTTATGTGCTACTATTTAGATATTGGACTTGAGAAAATATGAAGTAAATTAAAGAAAATCTCAAGGAGTAAATTTTCAATTTTTAAAATTGACACTGGAAACAGTCTTGGTGGCACTTAGACTGGTGTTAGCAGCACTGCTCAATGTACTGACTGCATCAACAACCAAATAACTGTTGACAAAAGTTACTTCCTAGCAGCTCTCATTGACACTCGAAACAGTCTTGGTGGCACTTAGACTGGTGTTAGCAGCACTGCTCAATGTACTGACTGTATCAACAACCAAATAACTGTTGAAAAAATTTACTTCTTAGCAGCTCTAGGTAAATATTATTTTGAAATATCTTTGGTTGATCTCTAAAAACATTTTCATGAAATATTACCCACAATTTCATATATTTTTTAAGTTGTAAAACAGGCTTAAGACATCCAAAGTGTTATTTCTACTGTTATAGACTGTTTGTTGACCTTATTTTACTTCAATGCAGCACTGTGGCGTCAACCACTTGTCTCCCACTTGTCTTGATATTGATGTCACCGATTAAATGTTTAGCGCTGTACCATTGCCCAAACCTTCCTTGATTAGGAAAAAGTTTACGTTCTAATTTGTTCTAAAGAATGGGATCAGATGATTCAATTTCTAGAAATTCTTTTCTGGAAAATTCCAACTCCCTCCCTAAAATAATCCAGAAGCTTTCTTAGTCTGAAGAGTTTTTGCTAGATTTCCTAGACATTTATGGGACTTACTATACTTACAGGAGCCTAATGTATGTATATTTGATTTTGTTTTTTTATATAAATTCATTAGTATAATTAAACTGAATGTTATTAACTTCATTAGCTTTGTTACCGTTTTATTTTTTACACTGTCTTTCAGTCCTTTGTTACGCATTGTGCAACAAAATGAGCCGAATCTTAAAACAGATTAAATTAGAAAAAACCATATAAAGGTATAACACCTACATTTATGATTAAAGAGAAAAGTTTGCGAATACCCCATCTCCTCCTCTCAGTTTGTTTGTTAAAAAGGATACATCATGCATAGCAACCATACTTCTACATGTATCAACACCAAATCCAGGAAATTTAAATTCTGAAAAGAAGAAAAAAGGAAATGAAATAGATTATATTTAATAGCTTAATAATATTAAATTGTTGTCATGAGCCTATGATTGAGTTGCTTCTGTTATAAGTTCAAGCCAAAGTTAGTTGTTAAAACAAGTGTTTCATTTAGTCATTCAATTTTTAAGATTATTTATGCTAAAATTAATAATTTTAAAATTGTTATGTAAATTCCATAACAGTCATTACATTTATTACGAATCCACCCTGCTATTTAAAACAAATTATATATACTGTATTCCTTACTTAGATCGCCAGCTTTACAAAACGTTTATTGTGAAGAAATTGTTAGGTCTCAGTTTGTTTGAGTGTAAAACTATATCAAAACCAAACAAATTTGCTAAAAAAAAAAAGTATAATTTCTTCATGTCTAATAAAGCCTCTTCTACAATTGTCACGACCGCTACAGCCATGCATAAGCTGACTAAACTATCAGAAACCTGTATATTTATATAAATGTAAACAGCTCTTTGGTCACAGGCTTGTATTGCTCCTGACTCTTCGTGATCATGTTTTTTTCCTTCATACAAAAATGATGTGCCCTCAAAACACTCAGGTCAAGCGACTTCAAATAGGAATTCATTTAAAAAAACTAACATTCATTTTTCTTTTAAAAACAACGGAACGTTTACGTCTACTTAAAAAGAAATTTGAAATAAAATGTAAACAATTGTTTTCCTACAACTCCTCTGCCGGCACGGATAAAATAATTTTGCATTGGTAATTTTAAAATCAAAAAGGCTATTTTTAAAAAGGTGTAAATTCTCATCTCACCCCATAAAATACACAAACAAAATCTTTATGCCAATAAGTGAATATATGTGACCACTTAGAAGTGACGAAACAGAATTAAAAGGTAGGGTCCATAACCTGTAAAGGAAGTGCTATGGATTTAATAACAAATGTGCACTAAATAAATATTTGAAATGAGACAACCATTCAAGTGAATTACACTTAACACCAAAACTTGTAAGAATTATGAGTCTTGAAAAAATAATTATTATATACACATTTTTTAAATCCATCTGAATGAAAAACACAGGAAAAAAGTTTTCAACAGCATACAGGGCTGTCCACATTAGGCCCACATCATCAAGTTCCTGTTATTTTCTTGACCCCTATTTCTCCATGACTAAATTTAAACAGCCAAACCCACTCATGCAGAATTGTTTAGCTGTTTCAAAATATTCTATGAGATTCTGTGTGGCTTGTGGAAGGCATTTGAAGACATTATGCCAATAAATTAATATGTGTTTTGAAAGAATTAATTCAGGCCCAGTATGTACTGATTGACCTCACATAAGTTGAAAATCCCATAGCTCCTTTTGACACTGTCCCACTTTGTCCTAACAATGTGAAGGGCAGGACAAAATATGTGGATGGCCATTTTTATTTTTGAGACTTTTGATGGAGTTAGCTGTGGATAAATTAGGTAAGACATGATAATGAAAATATAAGAAAGAAATGCAAGAGATCTGCCAGATAATGCAAGAGATCTGCCAGATAATGCAAGATATCTGCCAGATAATGCAAGATATTTGCCAGATAATGCAAGAGATCTGCCAGATAAAGTAAGAGATCTGTCAGATAATGCAAGAGATCTACCAGATAATGCAAGAGATCTGCCAAATAATGCAAGAGATCTGCCAGATAAAGTAAGAGATCTGTCAGATAATGCAAGAGATTTGTCAGATAATGCAAAAGATCTGCCAGATAATGCAAGAGATCTGCCAGATAATGCAAGAGATCTGCCAGATAATGCAAGAGATCTGCCAGATAATGCAAGAGATCTGCCAGATAATGCAAGAGATCTGCCAGATAATGCAAGAGATCTGCCAGGTCTTGCAAGATTTCAGCCTTTTCAAAATAAGAGAAATCTTTTCCCAGTAATGATGATGAACATTGAACAACTGAAAAAAATATGGTTGTTAAAATATCATAGTGTTTCTTGTCATGATGAAGACAAGGTAGACATGCCTAGGGTTGCCAGATGCACAAATAAAAAGGAGGACAATTCATTTTGAAAAGAACTGAAAATGAGGACATTTTATTTTGAAAGGGGGACATTTCACAATATAAACACATTTTTCTGAAATAAGGCAATCACAAGGCCTACAACATTAAAACAATTTGTATAGCATAGGATACCTCTGGCACTAAGTAGGCTTTAAATATACTTATCAGCGCTAGCTATCTTTGAAGAAGGACTTAGTTTCTTAAGAGATCACTATTAAAAATCCAGCACTATTAAAAATCCAGATTTTCATTTTCTTGAATTTGTATTGTGTGAGTATTATCGCCTTCACTGCCTCCACATCAAGTCCCTGCTGTTCCTTGGTCAACTAAGAGTTTATCACAAAGGCATTTTGAGCAGGAAATCAAAATTAAAATGCACAAATTTTCAGTAATTCTGATTAAAAAATGAAAATGTGCCAAGATTTGACAAATATCATCTATTATTCATGGTGCCAGTGATCCATTTAAAACATGATTCATTTTTTTTTCAGATTTGATGAATGACATCAGCCTGTTAAATTGGTCGTACAGTTTCAGTTGACAATATCAATGATAACACGTCTTTTTTGTAAGAACTCAAAACAACGAATCAAATCTTCATATTTGTACTATTGTGCTAATTTCTGCAAACAAATTGTCATGAACTAAATAAATAGTTCCTATCAATAGGGCGTTTAGAGAATTATTCGGTACAGTGGTTAAGAAATAGTGTAACCGTATGTGTACTGAAAGTTGAAACAATACTTTTACCTTTTTATTTTTACACTGCACACATTTTTCAAAAAGGACATTCTAAGGTTGATGGAGGACATTTTATTTTAATTGAAAAAATAGGATATGTCCTCCTTTTGGATACCAGACGCAAACCCTATGCATGCCCAAACATCCAATGACTGTATAAAGTATGGGGTCAATAGTGAAAGCGCAACATGTCAGGGTTTATTACACTTGACCGGAACCAATTTTAAAAAGCAATTTTTAAAATGGTCACTTTATCCAACATATGCATATATAAAATTAATAGGCGTTATTTTGAAAAATAATAAAGTTTAGTTAATTAGTTTATAACTACCAAGAATTTTTGTTCCTACAAAGCAGCATTCATACTATCCATTGGGTTACTGTAATTCAAACTGTGTCCATCCATTCATATTCTACAAATCAATAAAAGACTGTTAATTTGGAGAGACAGCTTTCCAAAAGCACAGTTTCACTGGCTGCTTGAACTGTTTTATGCTTTGACATTTTAACATTATTGTTCTTATAATAGACTGTCCCCAAATATTAAAATTTGAACCAATTTATCAATCAAATTTTGTCCCACCCCCCATAACTACATACTTGTACAGTTTTAAAATTGTTAGGCCAGTAAGTAAAGCTGACAAAAGGCAAGAGTACAGAAACTAAAGTGATAAAGAAAAAGTGTTAAATTGTGTAAGGCAGTAACTTGATGAATGGCTATCCAAAAACAATGCTATTGGGCAGTGTAAGCATTACAAAACAAAATATATATTTTCAAAATAAGCCTGCTACTTTGCTACCAGTACATATGTAAATTTCTTCAAAGTTATATGATTCAATTAACATCTATGCATTTATAAATTAATTATCAAAATACTGCCTCAAAATGCTCTACTAAATAGACTATTAAATTTGTTGCTATGTGCCATTAAAATGGTGCTGTCTACCAACTAGAAATGTGAAACTTTTTCCAAACTGTTGATGTCATTGCTGGACATATGAACTTATAATTTCAAATATTTTACTAATAATATATTATTTTCCATGCCAAATCAACAACGTATAAATTAATTTTATGTAACACTGAAAATAAACATGGACTTTTTAACCCAAAAAACATTTTATATTGTAATGGACTCAAGTTACAGTAATCAATTGGCAGGTTAGTTTTTAACTTCAATAACTCAAATAATAAAATTAACCAAAGATTGTTCCAATCTATTTTGTTTTTGTAAGAGAATAATCTGAAACAATATTTTAAATTTGCAAACATAATTAAACAATTCAACATATCTTTTTTTTTTGTTTAAATTATGAGTTTTAAAAAAAATTGTTAAAAAAACAAGTTAAAATATGATTATTTTTAAAATCTGATGAGTAAAATTTCATAAATGTTGAATAATCTAATAAATAAAAATAGAGGCCTCAATGTAACAGAATATAAGAAATAGATATCTTGTCTCCATAATATATCATGGGTTGAGAGGAGAGTGTTAGTGATAAATAAACATTAAAAGCCTTAGACCAAATGAATGAGCAGCGCCATCAGCTTACCAAGTGCATCCTCTGGAAAAGGGCAGCAAAATTACACAATGTGCATTATTGTTTTTAGATCAAGAAACACAACAGATGATAAAAGGCATACTTAGAAAGATAAAATAAAATGCAATTCACTTACAACAAATAGCATATTCTAATAAAATTAACAAAGTGATAGTTAATGTACTTTCTTAAATGATTTGTCATAGGCCTACAAGCTTGAAGTTTTTTAAAATCACATTTTACATTAAACATAAAAAGTAACTTTTGAACTATTACTTTTAAAGAAGTTAATTTTACCAAGTGTTCTTAAAAAGGGGACAAAAAAATACTTGTATCTAAATACAATCTCCATAAAAAATAAATGCTAGTTCTTAAGGGGAAAAAATTTTAATATTTAAAAAATGTATAACCATTTGGTTTGAATGACATGCCATTTACTTGTTTAATTAATGTTTAAGAAAATGTTAAATAGCATCAACATTCCTTAAGTGTAGTCAGTGTAGTTTTTCTTAAAATCAAGACTTAACATAATGTGGTGATACTTCATATTTCATAATTTAAGTTATTGTACAGTAAAGTTTCATCAAGCCTTACATGTTACTGTGGAATATGCTAGGTGTTGATATTTGAGAATCTATCACAGCAAAATTGAAATTAGTCTAGTGACTGCTCTGAACTGTTTTACTGTCATTGTAAATTTTTAAATTCTACCACATCACATCTTGCACTTATATCACCTACTGTTTAGAAGGGTGGTATAAGTAAAAACATAGTTTTAAATAGAAGTCCCTAACATTATTTGCACTACCATATTTAAATTTTGCAAAAGCACTAGGTTTAAATAATTTAATTAAATGAATCACCCATTTGTTAACAAATATTTACGTACAAATTTTCATTTCAGTTTAGCACACACATACTATTTAGGTAGTAAACAAGGGTTGAACATCTGTATGTAATAATGTTACGTATGTAGATTTAAGCATTTAGCCTAGCTACAGAAGGGATTCTAAGAAGTCACTTGTTTATATGCAGCAGCCTCCAGGCAACCTTAAGCCTAGCATAACTTACAGATCAAGTTGCAAGGAAATATAATAGTAAACATTTATTTGTCAGGAACAAACACGCCTTCAAACATAAAATAACTACCTAAATAAAACTTCTCTGATTATTATTGGTTTTAATCAGAAAATTATTATGCCCTCTTGATAGTTTTACATATATAGCTGTGAAAAGAGTTATGTTCGTAGCAAACAAAGACCTACTTGACTCTTACAAAATATAATCCTTTCTCTACGTCATAATTTTATCTTGAATCTCTCATAAGGAGCATTAGGAAATGAAAATTTTTTTAATCTTACAAATGCAAGGATATTAAGGAAATATGGAACAAGCCAGAGTTATGAAAAAAACATCTCACAGGATAATTAGATAAAAACTGTACACTCACATAATCATAAGATAGTTTACATAATTTATGTTTGATATTGAAGCCAAATACTAGTTAATGGTTGGTTATTTTCTGAGATTTAATAAAATTATAGAGAGAAACTGAATTTTAAACACCTTTATCACTTAATGCTGACTACTTAGAGAGCCTGATATTTAAATGTATCTATTTAACAAAAAAGATTATTAACCAAATGTATATGGAAGAAAAATGTGAAGTTTACAACTCTAATTCTTGGAAGGTCAAAAAACAAATGAAATAGAAAAATCCCATACCTTTAGTGAACACAGTGTTGAGAACTTCTTGCAGTTCGTAAGCATCAATCTCCATGTCCTCGCCTGCGATACGACGGAAGCTCTGCTTGAGGGCATCGGCTTGTTCTTTTTCCTGTTCTGAAGGTGCAGGGCGCTCCTAATGAGTAGTTTAAATAATTTTTTAACTAAAACAAATCATGAAAAATAAAAATCCTGCAATTTTTTATTTTGCTGTAAAGAATTTCAAACACATTTTGATTGTTTTCTCAAAATCTATAATTAAATATACGTTTTAAAAGATATCTTATCAAAGCTATCTAAATTTCATTGGACTTCAAAATATATTCTATATTTATCATAAAATCATACAATCAGATAAAAATATATAAAATGCCTTAGATGATGTTTAATGCATAAAAAATATTGGGAGATAAATTGCATTATTTTTACCATTTTCTGTTTTTTATATATAAAAATAGTTTGATAAAGATATCTTACTATAATATTTATTATAAAAAATGGTTGTAGAGGTGGCTTATATACATAGATCTAACTTTTTTAAAATTTGGCTTATATACATAACTTTTTAAAATTTGGCTTATATACATCATTGTTTTAAATTAAGACCTATCAGTTTAAATATCATTTTTATTAATTTTCCTAAAACTTAAATCATTTAAGATGATAATTATATTTATGCCCATTAGTCATTAGTTGAACTGAAAAACAAATTTTGCCCACTAGTCTTTGAAAATTAATAAAGATTAAAAAATGTATAAACTAATCAATTGATGTTAAGAGTGTTAAGAGGGTTAATCTTGATTATAAAAATCTAATTATAACTAGTTAGTGATTTAGTTTTAGCTCCAGTTTAATATTGAATTCACCATCATTATAACCTAGTTATTTACGTTTCATTTGGTATGCAAGAGAAGATTAGATGACAGAGTATTATAAATTAATATACAGCTTTTTGAATATTATACACTTATTGAATGCTTGATGTTAAAAAGGCATGATGGTGAGTGATGTTGTTTGCTCAGTGTACTTAAACATTTGGTTCAGAGAGTTAATATAATGGATAGAAGAAATACATGAGCTATTTTGAAGAAATAAAAATATAATAAAATAGCTCTTTAAAAATGAAATGCAAGGCATGATCTTAAGTAATCAGGCAAATATTTGGAATGGATTTGGGAAAAAAAAGTAAAGGGATAAATAACCTTATTTCCAGTTTTAATCAAGTTTTGAAGAGATAAAAATCCAAGGCAATTAATTAAAGAAATAATGCAGAATAATTTTTTTAAAATCTCCACTATGAAATAAATCAATAGAGTATTCTAATTTTAAGCAAAAAATCATATTAAAACAAAAATAATAAAAAAAGTAAACGTAAAAATAAAATAATTATTAATATTTTAAGATCATTATTTCAAGTTGTTTAGATAGACGTTATTCAGAAAAAAAATTAAAACTTAAGTGCCATTTTTGTTAGAGAATTTTGAACAAAAGCAATTGTTTTTTCTTGTACAGTGCATTGCATTATTGTGACATGTATCTCTATACAATGTTATATTAAGCATGAGTGTAGTGCTCTGAAGTCTTGTGTGCTTTATACAAATGCCATGTCACGATGAGCGAATAGGTTGAAAGTTTAATGATAAAGTAAAACAGGTCTGGATTAATATCTAGCATCAAAGCAACAATCTTTGTTTTCAATTTTACAAGGTTTCATTTAACTTGACATGAGCATGATCTGTCACTACTGACCACTTCGAGTCCTTTAAAACAAAGTCTCTCTCATCCCAGGGAGCTGAGATTTTAGTATTTTACATTTTAGAGGGTCTTCAATAAACCTCTTCCAAAATAGGTGCAACAAGAATTTTATAATTCTAAATGAATTAAGCTATTTCAGGACTTGAATAGCAATTGAATGTCAGAAAAACATAAATTTTTAATATTGCTGTCCCGAGTTCAAAAAGAGAATGTAAAATGTCTCTCTCTAACATAACCAACAGTGACATTTTTTTCACCCAGTTAATTTCTCTCAACTGTAAATTTCTATTCATATTTGTTTCTACTTCTACTACAATTTTTCACTTTCCGAAAATACTAAAATACGCATGTTCTTGCTGAACTTTTGAAATTTATAACTATAATTTTGACATCCATTATGAAGTTATAACAACAATATAATTTCATCATTGCATTGTACATTAATTTATTGTTTCAGTTTTTAAGTAGGCCTATCATTCAAACAATGATTGTTGTTTTTGTTTACTACAAGCAGGTGAAATTTTGTAGGAAAAATACAACTGATAAATGATCCCTCAAACTAAATCTTGACCTTTTGATCCTGATCAGACTTTTGTTTTCTTCTCGCTATATCTGCCTAGATGCAAGGGTTAATTTTCATGTGATACAATATAGTTGACAGAAAACATAAGATAAAAATAAGTGATGAGTTATAGTAAACAAAGTAAAAACTGTCAGGTCATTTGGTGATGTAGAATGATTTTTTAAAATGAATGTAAGATTTATTATAGGCCTACAATTCAAATTAAAGGAACAAATAAGTAAAGTGAGACATAGTGAGTTCAGCTATTTCTTGAGTTGTGAGGAGCTGGGTCTAAATCCTTTAGTCTGCATTAAAACACTTCACATATTCTGATCATTTATGATTAGGCCTACAAATTAATCAATTAAAAACAGATTAAAACAATCCTAAATATGTCTTAACATTCATTGAGTTTTTTAAACTAATTGTTTTTCAAAAAAATAGTACTACCAAATGTAACTTTATTCAATCCTTTCAGTTGTCAAAAAAGTTTTCCTGATAATGATTTCTAAAGGATGAAGGAAGGATAACGAACAGAACACACAGGACAAATATAATGCTTTTAGCCATGTGGAAATTCATGTTGAGATCAATGAACTGTTAAAAAATTCATTCATAAGAGACTAAAAATTATAATTTAATAAGTGTAAGAGACCAAATCATTAATAAAATACTTGCTTGCACTTATTTGACCTACAATATGACTCTACCAGAAAAAGTAAACCCCTTCATTGTTAGTTCCCAATAAATAAGCCATTTATCACCCTTTTTACTCTACCATAGCCATTTATTTCATTGTTTCATTGAACTATTTGAGTTCACTTTGTTTAGCAGTTAGGCAGACAACCTTACCTTATGGTGGAAAATTGCCACCTGACTATGTATTGACATGCAAAGTCAGGTAATACTGTTTGAAATCAAAATTCTTAGGTGTCACTTGGTTGTGAATAATGAATAGACATGGATACCAGAAGTAGAGGGCAGTAACTCTATGTAATATTTGGTACAGTTTTGTTGTGCATATACCTTGAAAGAGATAACTGTAAATAGACCATGAAGATTGACTCAACGTTAGAATGAATACAACCTTGTTAACTTGTCAAGATTTTATCAGTAATGTCCATGCCACAGGAAAGGAAAATGATTTAAACAAAAAACAAAATTAATTTGTCACTGTAAAACAATTTAGTAACAACAACTGCAAATGTGTGGATTATATACAACTAGTTTCTTGACAATAAAACTGACTACCTTCCAACACTGTGATAAGGGGGAAGATGGGCTGTTGATTTAATGGCCAAATTAATTGGATGGAATCTAAGAAGGGCTAAAACAAAATTCACCCATAGCTAAGGGGGTGTACTGAACATGTCTCAACCTACTCAACTTTCATTCCTTAATTCCACCAAAGTCACATATTTTTTTTTTACTTCTTGGCCACATATCTTTGTATCTTATTCTGTTGCTCTTTGAATTATTGGCCATGTATGTTATCCTGTTGCTCTATGATTTCTTGGCCATGAATGTTATCCTGTTGCTCTATCAGTTCTTGCCCATGTATGTTATCCTGTTGCTCTGTGACTTATTGGCCATGTATGTTATCCTATTGCTCTATGACTTCTTGGCCATGTATGTTATTCTGTTGCTCTATGAATTCTTTGCCATCTATTTTATGTTACTGCCAAATGACTTCTTGGTCATATGTTATACTGTTGCACTATGACTTCTTGGCCAGGTATGTAATCCTTCTGCTCTGTGACTACATGGTGAACAAATGAGATAATTTTCTTTTTGTGTGTGTGTGTAAAAAACACCTTGATGGTTCTCTGAATAAAATCTAAACACTGTGATCAGTAGTTTTAATAATTCTGACCCACAGAGTTAGGTCCCTTGTGTTAGGTCATGCTGTGAGTGAACTTGCTGAACATTTCATCAAAACTCAACTGCTTTCAAGCAATCAGTTTTCTTTTGACAACACCACTATTATTATTAGAGCTCAAACATTTGGTTGAATTATGACATTTGCCCTGGCAATGACTTACATATCTCTTCTTGGGAGCATTTTTGGCCTACAGAAAAAGAACAGAAGTAGGTCATTGGCAAAGAACACAGCAGAGAAAAAGATGAAGACCAGCCAAAGTCAATGAATATCAAATATTCCACATATTATAAATCTGTTCATCTAAATTATGTAGTTTCATTACTCAAATTGGACTTAATAGAACAATGTCTGCATTACTGAGAAAACATGTTTTCCTTTAGAACAGGTAACCACCTCATTAAGGCACTTCTAATGGACAAGAAAAGTTCTACCTGAGGCAAGTTATAAGCAGGTGCAACTTGGCGAGCTGAAAAACCTGTATCTTTGCCCGGAGCCAGGAAAAAATAAGCAAATTTTCGTTTAGTATAAAAAAATTCAGTAGAGTTAACCAATGTTTAGTCTGATTCAAGGTTGTTTCCCTATGTATTGTTATTTTTAATTTTTTGTGTATGGACTTGGTAGCATCCAAGTTATTTTAATTCTCTTCATAAAGATTGTTTGCTCAATTCTATTAGTTAGGATCTCTATTTTATATTCTTAAAAGACACATATTCTCATCATTTCTTAAGATACATTTAGCATGCACAATGTAAACTCTTTGGTTTTATATGCTTACAGTTTTAGAATACACATGATTCTGTTATGTATATTATATACCTTACACAAAATCCCATTGCTTCATATGATAAAGATAGCATGCACAAAGTACATTCTGTATAGACTATTCTGTATGATTGTGTAGCTTTCAATAGTAGCCAACTCAGTTGTTACTTCAGAAACTAAAAGAATCCTTACTATTTCAAACAACAAAATAAACAGAAAACAAACTGAAAACATTTGCTTTTTTAAAAAAATACAAGCAATGAAACAAAAGAATGAAGGGTAGAGGAAAAAAATAAAAGATACTCTTATATTTAAAAAATATTTTTTGTTACCATAACAAATGGTCTCAATCCCACTAAATTTTACTCTAATTTGAAATAATAAGCAGGTACGTTTTTTAAATACATTTTTGGGGCTTTATTTCGTTTTTATTTGTTTAACTCAAAACTGAATTTGCTTGAAAACTCTGGAAATGTTAATATAAATTTGATTAATCTTTAACGTTATTAAAAAATTATTTTAATCAAGTCAGCAAATTCATTCCCTAAGTGAAACAGGCTAATAAAAAGTGGGGTGGTAAAAAAAGGTAACGAGGGATTAGATTCTTACACAACACTGGATAAAATCAGGTTAAAAGACAAATGATAAAAACCAAAAACAGACTCAGCAGATGGCTATTCAACTCTCTTGAAGAAAACTGATGTTAAAACTCAGAGGTCAGAGAAAACACATGGGAAATATACAAAACAAAAGACAATGCCAACCAAGGGAGAAAACAAATGAATAAAAACACAAAAACATTTGTATCAAAACTATTGTTAATGTCTACAACAATGTTATGTCCACTCACTTTGAATAATTGTATTTATAGATTACCGGAAAAAAAGGGCATGATGTTGAAACTGAACAAGCATGCGGAAATCACAGGGAAATATGATCTTGGTCTTTTTCATAGTTTAAGACGGATGATCAAATTAAAAATTTTCACAACAAATGCAGGCACAGTAATGTTCTGCATCGGCAGCCCAGTTTGTGTTTTAAATATACCACAGATGGAATAAAATGTTCAAACATTCTCTGTTGCACATGTAACAGCATACGCAAGCAACTTACTGATGGTCTCTGAGGAATACGTTCTGGAGCCGCAAACTAAAGGCATATAGATACAGAGGTGAAGGTCAAAAGGAGGAGGCAATAAAACGGACAGAAATTCACAGTAGTAAAAAAAATCCAACTAAAAATAAAAGCTGTCATCATAATTGAAATCATAAAATAAATTGAAGACAAAGAACAGACATTATGGTACAGATAGTGGATAGGGGAGCTGACAGTAAAAGACAGACATTCTGGTACAGGTAATGGATAGGGGAACTAACAATAAAAGACAGACATTCTGGTACAGGTAATGGATCAAGGAAAGAACACTTAACAAGTAGGGACTCAGTCAATATAAGGGACATAAGCAAAGGTCACGAGGTAAACAATAGTGAATTTTAAAAACTTGAAGACAATAAACAAACACTTTTTCCCCCTAACACAAAATTCTCACAAGTAGTCACTCAGTTAGTACCAAAAGCTTAATTTGGCACAAATATACCTCAAGTTAAAGATAGATAACTCATTAATCTTGATCTAACTTCAATAATTTGGCCCAAATATATCTCAGGTTAAAGAAAGATAACTCAATCTTGATCTAACTCCAATAATTTACCCAGAGCCAAACAATTTAATATTCATTTAAAAACAAAAACTGCTTTAGCCTGTCAAGTAAATTTAAGCATAACTTAAACAGCAAAGATAGCTATAAAAGAGAATAAAACAAACTATAGAAAACTTGATATACGTTTTACATTTCTCGTGACTACTGTGGTATACAACACATCTACAGTGGATGAACATAGAACACTTAAATAAAATCTCCCATTGAGCAGAAAATAGTGGTTTCATGTCATTTTACTGTAATAACAGCCATTACGTTTTGCCTCCATGTTTAAAAAAAATTTCATTCTGATAACCTGAGAACCTTTATCTATATCATCATCTATTGAAACATCATTGAAACTTGAGAACCTTTGTCTGTATTATCATCTATTGGAAATCATTTAAATCTCATAATATCTTCTTTTGCTCAGTTAGAATATCTTGGAAATAAATGGACATAGAACAAAGAACATAAAGTCATAGTAGATTTGATTAAAACTAGACACTTATTTTTAGGGCATTGTGGTGCAATACAGCATTGTATGAAGAAGAGAAAACTTTTTTTCTTTAAAAAAAAGCCTTGTGCCGAGGATAATGTCTTAGGAGCTTTAAGCATCACTGAACATAAACTTATTATTTAGTGTTTAGTCATGACCAAAAGGGGAACAAGATATTCAGCTTAACCACTTTTCTTATTTAGGGATAAGCATGGGAACACCATAACCATACAGCAGCTTTTACGAGCATAAGTTTCATTAAAATGGCTTTAGGATCTATCAACTGTCAACAAAATTTAATAAGTAACATTAATGTCATTAAAAAATTGGGATATCTATCCTTACAATTAGTAAAATAAGTTGTTTTTTTCTCTTAAATTTACTTTCACCATAAAGTTAATTGTATAAAAGAAAACCAAAAAGAAAACTACAATATGGAGTAGGTTAAAGAGAATTTAGCTCAAAGAAAGTTTGTCATATTGGTGGAATGGTTTTGGTGGTGATAGGGGGGGTTTGATGAAGGGAGGCTCGAGCATCAGGCGGTTGAAACTTGATATAAAAACATAAATTTGTGTAATCCCTTCAAAATAAGCAGACATCACATGAACATAGAAACTTACAACATCTTCATCAAGACTCGTCTGTTCATCAATCTCCCTGTAAGTATAAAATAGTCATAAAAACTATAAACGCAGATTTGATCAAAACTTAAATAAAACACATTAAATGATATAAAAAACTGATAATAAAGTTAATAACCAACATATGAAATAATAATTAATAATTAGAATATAATTTATGGGTAAATAATTGTTTCAATGATTAGAATGTTGAGGTGATCAAGTTTCAGTCCATGATCTGGAGCAATTTCAAAGACATATGGTCAACTTGTCCTAAAAACAAAAGATGTGTAGTGTGATTAATATTTCTTTACAGAAAACTATCTGACAATAAATAAATAAAATAGTGGAACAAGATATGCTTGGGCTTGGATAATCTGACAACATTATAGTGCCACCATGTCATTTTAAGAGTTCTCTTGTTTTGTCTCGGTCAAAAATCTTGGTTTATTGGTCAGCAAAGTCTAATCAATATGGTTTGTTGGTCTGCGAGGTCTAACCTATATGGTTTGTTGGTAGTCAAGGTCTAACTTATATTGTTTGTTGGTCAGCAAGGTCTAACCAATATGGTTTGTTAGTCAGCAAGGTCTAACCTATATGTTTTGTTGGTCTGCAAGGTCTAACCTATATGGTTTGTTGGTCGGCAAGGTCTAAACTATATGGTTTGCTGGTCGGCAAGGTCTAACCTATATGGTTTTTGGTCAGTAAGGTCTAACCTATATGGTTATGAGAAAAGAGTGTCATGTCTGTAGCTCCTTTATCTCTTCAGCAACAATTTAAACTTTTATCTTAAATAAGGTACAGTACAGTTAGCATTCTTCTTGCCATAGCGAGCTGCATGAAATGTTATAAGTAAATAATGTATGACAAAAAAAGACCTTACATTTTCACACTAATGTTCCTTTGTTTTACAGAATTACACCCAAACAATTAGGCTGTTTCCTCTAGATGAGAGATTTGAAAGCGTTTTCATCACACTCACCACAAAATTAAGTTTGGGATTCAGTTCTACATTCATGAAGAGTGATACCATCACACCAACAAAACAGCAATCCAAATGTTATTCACGACAACAAACTCAACGTAACTTATCACCCAACAGTTGCCTAGTGATGGCTCTGAGTCAAATGTATTTACAGGGTTTGCATTTTTGAGACAGATTTATAACGTACGCATAAGAAAGTTTGGTATTATAATTCTTTAAAAAATTTAATTGATATTTCATTCTAGAAAACCCTTCGTCTGATGAGATACAGATTTTATTGGTTAAAATAAATTCAAAAGAGTGTTGCCAGCTGGGATGCAACTGACAGAGAGGGCTTCAGAACTTTGCCAGTAAGAAAGGATGAACATGACATGATGCAGCACCCCCCCCCCTCTTTTTTTTCCCCGTCCAATTTGAGGGACAGATAAGCAAATGATCAATAATAATGGATGAGTATAACATATGAATGCTGTAAGAATGTTTAAAAAGTGACATGGCTAATTTTTATTTAGTTTCACTGCAGACAATGACGATGATGATCATCGCTCCAAATAAATTCACCACAGCCATTTCTGTTCTTGTGAATAATTACTTTGCTCAATTTAACAGAATATAGTGTATATGTTTGGGTGTTATGATACTTTCACTGTGCATGCTGTATATGATTGGGTGTTATGATACTTTCACTGTGCATGCTGTATATGATTGGGTGTTATGATACTTTCACTGTGCATGCTGTATATGATTGTGTATTATGATTCTTTCACTGTGCATGCTGTATATGATTGTGTATTATGATTCTTTCACTGTGCATGCTGTATATGATTGTGTATTATGATTCTTTCAAGGTGCATGCCTGTGTGTACATGCTTATGAGTGTACAAATGTTACAGTCCATGACAGCAAAATTGGCATTCGTGGGTGGAAACACATATAATGAACAAAAATATGAACGCTATAATATATGCAAGCAGCATTGCCAGGTGAACTTATGGTCTCCCAATATAAGCAAAGATGACTTTTTGGCCTCCATCTTTCACTTGGGGAGATGTAGCAATTTACATTTTTTTATAAAGTAGTAGTTACATTTGTAGTAGTACATGGGACCCCCATTCAAATAGGATATACAGTTATCTTAGGCAGCTAAATTACTGGGGCTTGTGCTGATTTACATAAACCATTTCTGATGCAAACTTAAAAGATAAATAGGAAAATGACTTGTTAAAACAAGATCCATAGAAATCTGGCGTTTATTTCACTTCCTCTTACTGTTCAATGTCTAATTAAGAGAGAAAATAATCAAGTCTTTCTGGAAATAGATCATCACTGGGCAAAGACAGATCTATAGAGTGCTACAAGTTATGTAGCCTTACTGTGTCTACTGAGAGGGGAGACAAATTTGTAAGGGGAAAGGTGCATGAAAAACAAGAAAACCAAATCCTTGCAGACTTACTTCCCTTCCCCATGTTTGATGGCATCAGGCTCTTCGTGTCTAAATATGTAGGCAAATAGTTAAATCTTGAATGTTGTCTTAAATATATTCTTGTGATGTCTAACAAAACCTCACCATTGTCAGTTATAGCTTATTTTAAATAAATTGTTTTGTATTTTGTCATTTAAAACATGTCTCACACTTGCTATTACACTAATACCATTATTCTGAATTCATTCTATTAAACTGGAATGTTTAAAAAAACTATTCTTTCTAATGACATTGAATCAAAATAGATGCTGCTATCAAATGGCCCAATTCTTTAGTAGGAATACTGCTCACAAAAATACATTGATGTAAAACAACAATTTCAAAGTTTTAAATAGTCTCTTTATGACATAAAGAATTCATTTGATGGAAATGAACATGTTATCATTTGTTTAAGAAAAATGATTTTAATAAATTCATAATTGTAAATGAACATTTAGAATAAAAAAAAAAGACTTGAAATATAAATGCAAAAAGTCACATACCCAGAAACGTTAGCCTTCTCGGTAAAGATTCTCATCAGGAATTCTCCTTCATAGTGAGGTTCAAAGGTGGATGGTACGATGGCATACGTGCCAGGAGGAAGCTTGTGTCTGCCGCAGATTTCTCTCATGTTGATGAAAGTTGGAGACTTGGCTACGGAAGCATTGTACTTGAAGAATTTCACATCTAAAGGTCCGCAGTTGGGGTCTTCCAGCTACGAACATAACAATTTTACAAGGACTAAAGAATGACATTTTCAGGAAATAAGAACACAAGGTAAGGACAAATTTGAGAAAGACACACGGCAATGCAAACTTCTTTCTTCAGCAAACAGCAATGAAAACAAAAATATCTTGCAAGTTGATAGCAATATCCCCCCCCCCCCCATTCCAGGGATTTGTTTAAGTATTTTTTTAGGTTTAAGTGGGGCAAGTAAGACGTAAATTGAGAGAACTAAAAATTTAATAAATGAAAACTTAATACTAATTTAATGTTGCCCCCCCCCCCCTTCTCTATTACTGCCAGGGGGGTGACCTGTCGCAATTTTATCGCAAAGTTTAGATTTTCTACCCTTTATAACAAACATACACATCCTTGTAACATTAAATAATTTAGAATGGTGGTTACCACAATATGATGAGGTATCTGTGTCAATTTCAAGAAATACTTGGATTTGTGTTTAATTTAAATGAACCAAGTATGGCCAGTTGGCGATAACGTTGCTAGTTCATCATCATCATCCTGACTTTGCCATGGCTTGCACACATTTTTACATGTCTTCCCATATTGGATAATTTTTTTAGAAATATTGCATTGACTCTAATCTCCCTGTGGATTGTTGATGACATCTTACCTTGTAGATTACGTAACCTATAGTGAGCAGATCAAGTCCTTCTTTACGCTTTTTACGTCTGTCTTTCTGTAACACGGCAACAATGGCAGTGCAAAGGTCATCCTCATCCTCATCATCTGGGTCAGTTAAGGTCATGCGGAACTGTGGGTTTGTCCAAAATGTTTCTGTGAGAAGACAATAAATTATAGAATCGGTTTTGAAGTTCAGTTTCACAGCAGATTTCTTTAAGACTAGTTTTATTTATTCATTATTTGGTTTTAAAAAATGTATTAAAAAATGTCATTGCTTTTGGAAAAACATCCTCAATGTTTGAGGCAATGATTTAGAGGGCCTGTATGAAGAGAGATGAAGTCAATTTTTTAGAGGTCCTGCATGAAGAGAGATTAAGTCAATGATTTAGAGGGCCTGCATGAAGAGAGATTAAGTCAATGATTTAGAGGGCCTGCATGAAGAGAGATTAAAATATTATCTTGATGCACTGTGTTTAAAATATGTCGTCTTCAATTCTAGATTTATTTTAAAAGGTGTACAGAACAAAATAGATATGAAAAAAATTGTTTTCTTCAGTTAGCGTTTTCCACGGCCAGTTTAATTGTAAGACATTAAAATAATAAGAATTGTGATCTACATATGCACATCATCAACTCTAGGATGGCAGCATACATATGAGTTGTGTCCAGAGCCAGTTTAATTTTAAGACATTAAAATATTAAGAATTGTGATCCACATATGCGCATCATCAACTCTAGGATGACAGCATACATGAGTTGTGTCCAGAGTCAAGAGTTTTATATTATTGTTCGACTGCCCTGTCCCGGCATCAAGAGCATTATGTACACCACAAACAGCCATCCCATACCCAAATAATTTCTGCAGCCTCCAGCATTAACTCTTCGGATCCAGGCACCATGCTCCTTGAAACATTCCCACTTCTTTTTATTGGAGAGGTCATCTTCATCCAGGGAGTCGGGACCCAAGTTACAAATTTCCAGCTTTTGGAAGTTGGATGTAAAGTCTTGGTAGGACATCCTGGCAAAACAGTTGTTCAAAACATTTAGTCAGCACTTGTGCCAAGCTATTCCTTATTTAATCTAGGTTTTCATCAGCTAAAACAGTTTTAATAAATCATTTTAAAAAATTGCAGCCAGCCAAATTGCGGTTGTACATTTGAGCTAAATAAAGACATTTAAGTTTAAGCTTTTTAATTATTTTGTTTTGAATGTAAAAGACATCTTAAAGGTAAAAGAGTTTACCAAAATTCTCCATCATCTTCAAAGTTGAGACCCAATTCTTGTTTCTCCTCCGGTGACAGCAGAGACCACTCACGAGAACTAAATTAGAAGATCAAAACAAGGTTATTCAATCAGTTGTTAATGAAAAGGTCAAACTATCCCAAAGGTCTTTTTTTTAAAAATGTATTGGTTATATTAATTTTTGCCATGCAAGATGAGCAATTAAACATTTATAAGAATAAATTACAAAAAAAGTATTAATATAAGATTATTTCAGAAAAGGTTGAAAATTAAGTAACAGGGACACCAAAAATCTATTATATCTAAATACACTTACCCATCAGACCAAGCTCCTTTCCACTCTGATCCATTGCCCCAAGGATTTCGAATACGCACCATAGGTATTTGACCTTTCATTCTTGGAGTTTGAATGTCTGCCTGAAAGAGAAAATGGACAGGATGAAGAAAATGTTACACGGGAGACAATTTTGTATGAGGAGATCATTTATAAAGCGAGGTCGAGATTAATAAAATAAACATAAAAATATCTTCTTTTATTACTCATCTATATCAGAAAGCTATTTTTCTAATGCCAATAAAATGAAATCTAAATGTGATCAATTTTCACCAGAAAACTTTACACAATTAAACAATTGCAATAAAAACACAAAGCCTTATGAAAATAAATCAGTAATTCAACTCAACACAGGCAATGAGGCTTAATGATGCAATCGAAATACAAAGTTGATTAATAGAGAAAAAAATAATTGATCTAATACAAAGCTAGAAGTGAAAAATAAGCAGAGGTGAATGGTTTACCAGTTGTACACCCGTAACACTGTAAGCATGTCCCATAATGAGACCATTGGCAAGCTCTGCCTCAATCTTGCCAGGATCTGCCTGGAAAGACACAAGAGTAACATAATTTTTCTCAGTAACAATTTCAATTGTAACAGACCAACATGTTAAGGATGGAAACAAACATTTATAAAGATTTCCAATAAAATCATTTTTAGAACATGTTATGTATCTCAACAAAGTGAGATGTGATCGATTTCACTGAATAAAACAATACTATTTCAAGAAAAGTGAGAAAAAAGAACTCACGTCAATAGAACAACCCATGAGAGAACCACGAGCGTAAGCTTTCAACATGATGCTCAACAAGTTGGCCGGGGCCTTCTGAAGGTCAAACAGTTCAGTCACACCACCCGTGAAGTCTTCCATGGCTTCGCTAGTGCTGCCACCTTTCAGAGATTCATACGAGCCCATCAGCCTGTCATGATGGCAAAATTATAAATTGTACTTTTGCAATTTAAAAACTTTCTATTCTCAACACTACTCTAAATAACTTAGTTATTGCTCAGCGTGGGCAGTTATCACATTTACTTACAAATATTTTATAATTATTTACCCATAAATATGTTGTAACTATATGGACATTTAAATAAATCGTATGGGAGTATGACAAACAATATTGTAACTGAAAAAAAAAAAGGTTGAATTTTTAGCCCTTAACAGCTTTAAATTAAATTATTTGTTTCATTTCAGCACACCTGGTTCCTGATAACACATTTCGGACAGAAAAAGTTAAATGTGTTCAAGCCATTTTTGTTGTCTAATATTAGTGATATTTATTAATAGCTTTTATTTATGTCTCTTAACTTTAAAAAATATAAAATTAAATCAAAGAGCAATCAATGTTATCCCAAATGATTACTTGGCATAAGCTTTCTCCAAGAGAGCACTCCAGAATTCATTCTTTTCTGTTGAGTGCATGAACACAAGCTGGTTCTTGTAGGTTGGCAGTCTGTCATCCACAACCACTTCCTGCCATTCACCCTGGTGCCAGAAGTTAAACCTTGAAAAGATAAGACACATTTTATTTTCTTAATTAGTCAAAATGAATAGCAAGATGGATGTAATAGAGTTATTTGGCTGAGGTAACCATCTAAGGTTGCTCTCCTTTGCTAGATTAAAATATTTAATGCTGAATTTATTTATTTGCATGTGTTGCAAAAATATATTTCAATTCTTAAGGTGTAACATTTTCATCCATGTAAAACTGAGTTAAGAGCAACCAAGGGGTGACATTAGTACAATGAAAAAACATTTTAAAAATGTAAAATAATTTAAAAAATGATTGTTACACATATTTAAATAAAAAAGTAAATGAATGTTAAACATAATATTCAAAAAAGTAAATGAGTGGTAAAACATATTTTTTACTATGATTATGAGCATTATTGCAAGCATGTCCTCAAAAAGGCTTAAGTTTTAGTAAATTGGCAACAAAATACAAATTATTTACAAATTTCTTTTAATAAAATAATTTTTTTCAAGGAGATGATGAAACTTGAAGAGATGAGCTCTGTGAATTGAATTGTTTAGGATTTTCTAATATTTACACATACATTGAAGAACTTGGAAAAAGAACTTTTGCACGGATGACTTACTTAAAAATACCATGGTAGTCACTTGAAAAGGACTGTTGGGGGGGAACAACATTGTCCAAAAGTTTCTGGTTGCAGGTGAGTGAAGCTACAGCAGCCAGTAGCCAGCAATCCCCTGTGAGGAGGGAATAAGAGGAGGTATACAGCAATGGAATACAACAATTACAGCAATATATACACCACTTTAAAGAAAAATAATTTTCATGTGTCGGGATAGAGTAGATGGCTGCTTTGAAATCCCATTTAAGTTACTTGCTGTTGTCTGAATTCAGGGGTTCAGATTTGTTTTTTACTCAGGATTTACCTCCTTAACAAATCTGTTTTACATGGCTATTTGCAAATTATTGGCAAACTCCGAAGAATTTGTTGACAGATATGCTTAGATGCTATCATTGCACGACATGGGCTTATTTTTAAGTAAATATTTTGTTCTTTTTACTAAGGGGGTGGGGGGGGGGGGGGTGTTTTTTTTTTTTAATGAGATTCATTTGCCATAATTGTTTGTAACCTAATCTAGGCCTAACATCGCATAGGGTTGGAGTTGTTTTTTTTATTCCACATCCCTGGCTTTTGGTCTTCAGTTGCAATGTTTTTGGTTTGTTATTGGAATAACCATACATACAAAAGGCCTACAATAGTGAAGTAGGAAGAGTGCCAGTAGCCATACAATAGTGAAGTAGGCAGAGTGCGGCTAGGCTTACAATAGTGAAGTAAGTCTTACCTAGCTCTCCTTGTCTGACATCAAATCTACTGGCTCCTTGGGAGATCCATTCAGGGTTATTGCAAATCTCCTGGAATAAACAAAAGGGAAAAATGTTAAAATTTAAGAACGTGCGTTTACTTGTTTAAGATAAGCATACTAGCAATATCACACGTTATCAGTGAGAACAGGCAGGTTTAGAAGAAAACATGGTAAATGGAGGCAGGAAAGTATTATGTTTTAAATAACAAAACATGAATTATAAAGTATAGATTAATTGAAAGATGTTGAGCATGTTTGGTAAATGGGAGAGGATTTCAATATCAGAAAACTTCACTGGTAGAGCTTTGATTGAGATCAAGTAAGAATTTTACCAAATCTTCCTTTAGCCCTTATAAGCTAGACAGATCAGTTCAATTAGTGCTTCTAAAAGTGGTGCTTTATGGTTTTTGGAGATTATAAACAAATAGGTCAGTACTAGGACCTTTTTTATTTAAGACTTTCTGTTCTTTCTACTAAATTCTACTCGTATTTCCATTTTGTCGTCTAATCGTTTTTTTTGTTGTTTTTTTTACACACCTGACTCTTTTTCACTCTGTTGAAGTTGATGGTCTATCTCATGCAGTGGTGAAGGCATTGGATATGGCCGGAGAAGGGTGGGTAGGGGAATGGTTGTTCGGAAGGTGTTAAGAGTTAGAAGCAGGCCATAATCATACAGTCTAATAGACTCAGGATGTGGTCTGTTGGGTCCAGGGAGGGGTTGGGTGGTGAGTCATGGGAAAATTAAGCAAAAAACGTTTATTATTAATTAATACGGTATACTAATAAAGTAATAATAAAACAATTTCAATTGGTTAATTATAAAATAAAATTGTTTTAGACATTTAGTATCTTTGCAGTTGTGATTTAGCTTGCATCGAGGTGCGAACTGGTAGTTAAAAGTTAGGCAATCCATCACTGAGTACCCGCACCTATTTTTTTACAAAAAAAAGCACTGATACTACAGTTACAGAGTGTTAGTTGTTACAAGTGTTGGAATCTCAATAATATACAGCATAAAGATTAAAATTTTAAAACTAAAAATAAGCAAATAAAAAAAAGTTAATATAAAAAAAAAAAGACTATGTTTAAAATTTAAAAAATTATACATTATATAAAAATATTTAAGTTTCTTCTACATTCATTTCGAGTCCTTTGGTCCACTTTATAGACCACAGAGTGTCAGAGAGTAAGAGTAAGTGTAAGAGTGCTCATCTACACTTCTGCTAGACTGACTTTCTTTGCTAATGCATTGTAAGAGATTGTAATTTTTTTTTTCTACTTTTTGATGTGTTTTAACTCGTCTTTGATAGAAATACTTTTTTTACATGCCCTTTCTTATATTTTTTATTTGAATGCAAATGAGTTAAAATATTTAACGTCAATGGTGATAATAGCTTGCTCAATTCAAGTTTTTAGATTCTCGGGCTGTCAAGTCGTTTGCTGTTGTAACCAGGTATGCCACTCACTTTTTTCAAAATTCCCAAGACTTGTTCAATAATTTCCCAATATTTCCCAAGGTTATAAAACCAGAAGATTAGAGAGTTAACAATACGGTTTATATATTAAATAATACATGTATAGCTAGAATTAATGCATCAGACGTACACCGTAAAGTCATTGACTAAAAGTTATATAATCAAGCTATTTTTACAAGGTTTATCACTTCAAATACATTATAAAATTTTGTTTTGAAGAAAAAAATGTATTATTTAAACACATTGGAATCAGATTATAAATCCTTACCACAACATACTCTAGTAAAAATATCCGCAAAAAATGTGTAATAGAAATTAATATTTCTATTAGTTGTTCCTTTTCATCAAATGGGATCTTATCTTGAATAGCAGTACATATTAAGTCAACTCATTGTTTGTTTTCTTTTCAAGAATTTTGAAGCTATTCAGTATTTAACCATCAGGACATGCCAGTTTTACAATCAACTTCAAGCCAAGTTTTACTACAAACTTCAAGCCAACGATCAGCTGGATTGAAAGGTATTTGATATTTTATGTTCGGAAAAATATACAGTATAATACAGCAATAAGCAACTCACTATTTGACTATTTGCTCATATTCTGTAGGTTTCTAAAATAATTTTAATAAATTGACTTTTGCTATGTTGTGTAGCCTAGATTTTAGACTCTCAAAATTATTTGATGTTTTACCGAGTTTTAATTTAGTTTCATTAATGACGCTGCGATATGCTTTAAATCATGATATGTTAGCCATTCAAACTTAAAACTTATTATACTAATTTTCTTCAATTTTACCAGTTTTGGTTAATCCACACACACACACCCCCCCCCCCCCCCCCCTTTTTTTTTTTTTTTTTTTTATTTTTTTTTTTTTTTTTTTTTTTTTTTTTTTTTTTTGGTTGTTTTTTTTTTTTTAATTTCCATAGTTGATGAGTTTATTTGTTGAAAATGCGCTATGGTCATCTGATCATCGTCTACGGAGCGTGGGTTGGTTGTCATAGAAACCCACAGAGCTAAGCATCCAGCCACGTGAGCATTGTTAATTTTATCAACACAAGGGTGGAATTATTTTATTAAAAGTTCTCTTATTTAATTAATACGTTTGTAATTTGAGAAGATTTCTTTAAATCAGTGGTATTGAAGAGTACAACCAAACTCGCAGATTTCAAAATTGGAAAGTAGTGAAACAAATATTTTTTTCCTTGTTTAACCAAAAAAAAACACTTTATTTTTCAAGTTGTATAGCTTTTTTAAATTGATTTTTCAATCCATTTTCTCTCCAATTTAAATTTCCCAAGGTTTCGCCTTATTTTTTAAAATTATTCCCTAGATCCCAAGTGGGGTCGTGAATTCCCAATATCTTGGGATATTTCCCAAGGTCTAGTAGCACTGGTTGCAACTACAACAACGAGAATTAATTCCCTTGACTTTATTTACTTTTAGAGAAGGGATAAACTCAGATAAGCTTTTACGAATGTACACAGAATGGAAAGAAATGTACCGGTAACTTCAAGGACGTCTAAAAAAATTATGCGAACGCAGACGCATCTCCCCCGCTCTCTCTATTAATCTATGCCAAGCTCATAGCTTTCACAGAGATTTTCTTTTTTACTTTACTTTCCTTTCTTGTTTCTACACTCTCTTTAAAAACAAATTCGATTAGTCGTGGGGGTTAAAGTTAAACCCCTAAAAAAATATTTCATCTCTAATGAAGAATGCGTGCCAGCATTTCTTTTCTGCTAGAACAACAACTAACAAATCGTCCGTTACAACTACTTATTCGTTGCCTAGATGGATTTCCCTCGACACAGAATTATTTAAGCAAATATTTTTTGGCACGCCTTTTTGACCGATGAAAAAAAAAGGGTGGGAGGGGGACACTTTCAACCTTTGCCACCAGTGGCAAGCGGGAGAAAGTCATTCGGTATGTCATTTTTGCATAACGGCATAACGAGCTAGGTGAAGGGATCACGAGTGTTGAAACGGGAAGACGTGGTAACGAAAGTATTAGAAACAAAATAAAATCGCGAAGTCGTGACTTAGGCGACCGGTAGTTACAAGCTTAAAAAAAAAACACAAAACAAAACAAATCAAATCAAAAACAAAACAACAACACGGCAAAAGGTCCAAATAGCGAGTTCCTCATTTTGAACGGTTAGCAGTCTTCTTTTGCGTCTGCTATTGCTATTAAACGTAACACGGAGTTCCACTAGCAGTAAGAAGATGCAAGATAATTCAGAGCATGGGTTATTACTAGAGGGTTTACTTTTGCTACTTGAACAACTTATGTAGAGCTTAAAAAATGTGTGGAAGTTTCTAACGTTGACTGCCAATATATTTAATTGTGTCCAGTATGTTAGTGTGTCCAGTATGTTAGTGTGTCCAGTATGTTAGTGTGTCCAGTATGTTATTTTGTGCGGCCTTTTTAATTTGTATAATTATGTAGACCTTCAGCTGGCCTATTCATTGCATCCCTTAAATTTGCCAAAATATACAATCTACAACAATGCTAACATTTTTGGCGAAGCGTCACTTTGGAATGAAGTAGTAAAATGTGTATTCCAGAATTTTGGAAACCCTGTGTTCCAGAATGTGTATAGTTTTACAAATCCAAACAATAAAAGGCGAAATGAAAATTGAAAAAAAAAAGTGAGCCTCTTTTTTATGTAAGTTATTAAGTTACATTTTCGTACATTCTCGGTGTCGCTAGGCACTAGGTCGAACCCTTAAGATTGCTGTACTTAGAGATTTATGAGGCCTGATAAGGGGTGAGGACAGTGGGTGGGGGGCTGTGTTTTGGCATGTGAATAGTTTGGTTTATGAATAGGGCACTTTTTGGTGTCGAGTTCTCACATACATTTTTGTTGCAAGGAATATTTGTTTATGACACTTTTTGTTTACTTGTGTCGTAGATATGGGAGTAGAGAGTAGAGCGATAGTATAATGGTGGAACCATATGGGAGTAGAGAGTAGAGCGATAGTTTAATGGTGGATACCACATGGGAGTAGAGAGTAGAGCGATAGTATAATGGTGGACACCATATGGGAGTAGAGCGATAGAATAATGGTGGACACCATAATGGGAGTAGAGAGTAGAGCGATAGAATAATGGTGGACACCATATGGGAGTAGAGAGTAGAGCGATAGAATAATGGTGGACACCATATGGGAGTAGAGAGTAGAGTGATAGTATAATGGTGGAACCATATGGGAGTAGAGAGTAGAGCGATAGTATAATGGTGGACACCAAATGGGAGTAGAGAGTAGAGCGATAGTATAATGGTGGACACCATATGGGAGTAGAGACTAGAGCGATAGTATAATGGTGGACACCATATGGGAGTAGAGAGTAGAGTGATAGTATAACGCACGAATGATATCCTAAACCGCGTGGATCCACACACTCATCTGATCATCGTCTACGGAGCGTGGGTTGGTTGTCATAGAAACCCACAGAGCGAAGCATCCGGCCACGTAATCAATACAGAAGGTCAAACTTGATACCCGACGGCCCGATTGGTTGGTGCTCTTAATCCCAACCCCCCCCCCCAACACATTCGCACCCGTCCATGCGAAACGCCCATTTGACATTCCAAAACAGTCGAAGTAAATGGGTTCTCTCTCTCCCCTTCCACCGGCCACGCAAACAATACAGAAGGCCAAACTGGATACCCGACGGCCCGATTGGGTGGTGCCCTTAAACCCAACCCCCCCCCCCCAACACATTCGCACCCGTCCATGCGAAACGCCCATTTGACATTCCAAAACAGTCGAAGTAAATGGGTTCTCTCTCTCCCCTTCCCTCTCTCTCCCCCTCTCCTTTTTAAAAAGCAAATTTTATTTTAATAATGTATTTAATGTAAACACTGTGTGAATGTAGCCTGTATGAATGTAGCCTGTGGTCACTGTGTGCATGTAGCCTGTGGTCACTGTGTGCATGTAGCCCGTGGTCACTGTATGAATGTAGCCCGTGGTCACTGTGTGCATGTAGCCTGTGGTCACTGTGTGCATGTAGCCTGTGGTCACTGTATGAATGTAGCCTGTGGTCACTGTGTGCATGTAGCCTGTGGTCACTGTATGAATGTAGCCCATGGTCACTGTGTGCATGTAGCCTGTGGTCACTGTGTGCATGTAGCCTGTGGTCACTGTATGAATGTAGCCTGTGGTCACTGTATGAATGTAGTCTGTGGTCACTGTATGAATGTTACCTGTGGTCACTGTATGAATGTTACCTGTGGTCACTGTATGAATGTAGCCTGTGGTCACTGTGTGCATGTAGCCTGTGGTCACTGTGTGCATGTAGCCTGTGGTCACTGTATGAATGTAGCCTGTGGTCACTGTAAGAATGTAGTCTGTGGTCACTGTATGAATGTAGCCTGTGGTCACTGTGTGCATGTAGCCTGTGGTCACTGTGAGAATGTAGCATGTGGTCACTGTATGAATGTAGCCTGTAGTCACTGTGTGCATGTAGCCTGTGGCGCCAGAATAAGAATGAGTTAGGATTTTGTTATGGGCAACCCCTCCCACCCAGCCCAACCTTAAACGGGACACACATTTAAAAAAAAAATCCCGACAGGTCAAAAGCCACATCGTGACCTTCCAACATCCTGACCTTCCAACATCGTGATCTTCCAACATTGTGACATTCCAACATCGTGACCTTCCAACATCGTGACCTTCCAACATCGTGACCTTCCAACATCGTGACCTTCCATCATAGTGATCTTCCAACATCGCGACCTTCCAACATAGTGACCTTCCAACATCGTGACCTTCCAACAACGTGACCTTCCAACATCGTGACCTTCCAACATCGTGACCTTCCAACATTTCCAACATCGTGACTTTCCAACATCGTGACCTCCCAATTCTATATTCATGGTTCTCAAAATGTGCTGTGTAGGACTTTGTGCCTAAATAGAGTTGGGTTCAAAGCTTTCAGAGTTTTAGTACCGGTAGCATATTTTTTGTGTTAGGGCAGATGAGAAGTGGTTCAAATGTTCCTCGAATGTTCCTTGAATGCTCCAAAGTCATACACAAATAATGATCTGTGAGCATTAGCGGTTTAAGGAATCAATCAAATAATGACCGATTACATTTGGAACTACGCGCTATAAATAGTAGTAGTCTTGGAAATTTGATGAATTAAAAAAAAAGTAAAATGACTAGATTCTTCTTGACTAGATTCTTATTGACTAGTTTATAAATGACTAGATTCTTCATGACTAGATTCTTCATGACTAGATTCTTCATGACTAGATTCTTCATGACTAGATTCTTCATGACTAGATTCTTCTTGACTAGATTCTTATTGACTAGTTTATAAATGACTAGATTCTTCATGACAAGATTCTTATTGACTAGATTCTTCATGACTAGATTCTTCATGACTAGATTCTTCATGACTAGATTCTTCATGACTAGATTCTTCATGACTAGATTCTTCATGACTAGATTCTTATTGAATAGATTCTTCATGACTAGATTCTTCTTGGTCGCAGTTGTCAAATTCAAAACATTTCAGATACATTGCACGAATTATGACGTCATGAATGCAGGGATGACGACGGCAATAATGAAACCAAAGCCGGATCACCAGCCACTAACTCGCACGTGGAACCATCAACCAACCAATCAAATAATGGAACAATCAACCAATCAATATTATAGAACCACCAACTATCAACCAATCAATATTATAGAACCACCAACTATCCACCAATCAATAGAATGGAACAATCAACTACATTATCCCGTATTTGTTGAAATTCTGGGGAAATGTTTGCCCTATAAGCAGTGGCGACGCCATCAAATTTAACATGGCGGCTCCCTAGCATGTCTTTAAAAAAATTGGCGGGTCTCAAATAAATGTATTAAAAATAAAATTTATTTATTAAGTAATATTTATTAATCTACTAACTTAACCCAAAGTTTACATCCATTGTCAATTGTCATAATAAATTGATTTGAATGTATCATATTTGTAAGGTCAATCGCGTTTATCTAGAGCAGTGGTTCTCAACCTTTTTAGTGCCGCGACCCTTTTATACAGTTTCTAGTGTCGTGGCGACCCCCAGCCATACACTTATTTTCGTTGCTACTTCATAGCTGTACGGATATGTGTTTTCAGATGGTCTTAGGCGAACCCTTGGAAAGGGTCCCGCGACCCCCAAAGGGGTCGCGACCCACAGGTTGGGAACCGCTGATCTAGAGAATCCACACTCGTGACACTCCACATTATTGACCCATTGACTCCAGATACACTGACACAGGACAGGCCAATTTCATTTCAAAATAAGTCTGCAGTTAGGATACATTTCCACGAATTTGTCCACCATGCGTTCTCTTACATGTAATGTAGTTGACGCTTAATGAGCATATCTACAATATTAGTAACTAATACAAATTGACAAGGTCATTTGCCAGGTCATTTGCCAGGTCATTTGCTAGGTCCCAAGTTTTTTTACCAGGTCCTGGGACCCGGCGGGACCTGGTGTAGCGTCGCCACTGCCAGGCGTCTCAAACGTCACGTAGCCATCGACGCATGTCTGGACTGGACTAGTGCTACCCTTATACCGTTGGTACTAAGGTTAGCGATACCCTTATACCGTTGGTACTAAGGTTAGTGATACCCTTATACCGTTGGTACTAAGGTTAGTGCTACCCTTATACCGTTTGTACTAATGTTAGTGATACCCTTATAACGTTGGTGCTAAGGTTAGTGATACCCTTATACCGTTGGTACTAATGTTAGTGATACCCTTATACCGTTGGTACTATGGTTAGTGAAACCCTTATACCGTTGGTACTAAGGTTAGTGATACCCTTATAACGTTGGTACTAATGTTAGTGATACCCTTATACCGTTGGTACTAATGTTAGTGATACCCTTATACCGTTGGTACTAATGTTAGTGATACCCTTATACCGTTGGTGCTAATGTTAGTGATACCCTTATACCATTGGTACTAATGTTAGTGATACCCTTATACCGTTGGTACTAATGTTAGTGATACCCTTATACCGTTGGTACTAATGTTAGTGATACCCTTATACCGTTGGGGGTAATGTTAGTGATACCCTTATACCATTGGTACTAATGTTAGTGATACCCTTATACCGTTGGTACTAATGTTAGTGATACCCTTATACCGTTGGTACTAATGTTAGTGATACCCTTACACCGTTGGTACTAAGGTCCGTCGGTGTACGTCAAATCCATTGAGCCCGTCCACGTCAGTTCCCAGATATTGCCACTGTGTTATCCGCGTTCAGTCTGGAATCGACCGTTCACTCGATCGTCCCCTTTATTGATCTCTACCGGTCCGGTAACCATGACAACCGGTGGGTAACTGTGACAGGCGGTTGGTAACTGTGACAGGCGGTTGGTAACTGTGACAGGCGGTTTCAGTTAAATGATGGCAAGTACGCAAAGTGTACAGACACGCGGCTTTGTGATGACAGACATGCAGCTGTGTGATGACAGACTTGCAGCTGTGTGATGACAGACTTGCAGCTGTGTGATGACAGACTTGCAGCTGTGGGATGACAGACTTGCAGCTGTGGGATGACAGACTTGCAGCTGTGGGATGACAGACTTGCAGCTGTGTGATGACAGACTTGCGGCTGTGGGATGACAGACTTGCAGCTGTGTGATGACAGACTTGCAGCTGTGTGATGACAGACTTGCGGCTGTGGGATGACAGACTTGCGGCTGTGGGATGACAGACTTGCGGCTGTGGGATGACAGACTTGCAGCTGTGTGATGACAGACTTGCGGCTGTGGGATGACAGACTTGCGGCTGTGTGATGACAGACTTGCGGCTGTGTGATGACAGACTTGCGGCTGTGTGATGACAGACTTGCGGCTATGTGATAACATTACAGTAACATCGAGGACGATGCAGTGGCGTGGCCCACCTTCCACTCTCAAACTGACCGAAATGGCACCCCTCTCCATTTAAAGAATAGACAGACTCCCCCCCTCCCCCGTTTTACGCCACTGCTTTACTGTAGGTCAACGCCACTGATTAACTGTAGGTTTACGCCACTGACTTACTGTAGGTCTACTCTACGAGTACAAGACGAGGCAAAATTGACAATTTCATCGTTAGGACAGAGGATAGTGCGGTCCACTGAGGATAGTGCGGTCCACTGGGGATAGTGCGGCCCACTGAGGATAGTGCGGTCCACTGAGGATAGTGCGGTCCACTGAAGATAGTGCGGTCCACTGAGGATAGTGCGGTCCACTGAGGATAGTGCGGTCCACTGAGGATAGTGCGGTCCACTGAGGATAGTGCGGCCCACTGTGGATAGTGCGGTCCACTGAGGATAGTGCGGTCCACTGAAGATAGTGCGGCCCACTGAGGATAGTGCGGTCCACTGAAGATAGTGCGGCCCACTGAGGATAGTGCGGCCCACTGAGGATAGTGCGGTCCACTGAGGATAGTGCGGTCCACTGAGGATAGTGCGGTCCACTGAGGATAGTGCGGTCCACTGAAGATAGTGCGGCCCACTGAGGATAGTGCGGTCCACTGAGGATAGTGCGGTCCACTGAGGATAGTGCGGTCCACTGAGGATAGTGCGGTCCACTGAGGATAGTGCGGTCCACTGAAGATAGTGCGGCCCACTGAGGATAGTGCGGTCCACTGAGGATAGTGCGGTCCACTGAGGATAGTGCGGTCCACTGAGGATAGTGCGGTCCACTGAGGATAGTGCGGTCCACTGAGGATAGTGCGGTCCACTGAGGATAGTGCGGTCCACTGAGGATAGTGCGGTCCACTGAGGATAGTGCGGTCCACTGAGGATAGTGCGGTCCACTGAGGATAGTGCGGTCCACTGAGGATAGTGCGGTCCACTGAGGATAGTGCGGTCCACTGAGGATAGTGCGGTCCACTGAGGATAGTGCGGTCCACTGAGGATAGTGCGGTCCACTGAGGATAGTGCGGTCCACTGAGGATAGTGCGGTCCACTGAGGATAGTGCGGTCCACTGAGGATAGTGCGGTCCACTGAGGATAGTGCGGTCCACTGAGGATAGTGCGGTCCACTGAGGATAGTGCGGTCCACTGAGGATAGTGCGGTCCACTGAGGATAGTGCGGTCCACTGAGGATAGTGCGGTCCACTGAGGATAGTGCGGTCCACTGAGGATAGTGCGGTCCACTGAGGATAGTGCGGTCCACTGAGGATAGTGCGGTCCACTGAGGATAGTGCGGTCCACTGAGGATAGTGCGGTCCACTGAGGATAGTGCGGTCCACTGAGGATAGTGCGGTCCACTGAGGATAGTGCGGTCCACTGAGGATAGTGCGGTCCACTGAGGATAGTGCGGTCCACTGAGGATAGTGCGGTCCACTGAGGATAGTGCGGTCCACTGAGGATAGTGCGGCCCACTGGGGATAGTGTGGTCCACTGTGGATAGTGCGGTCCACTGGGGATAGTGCGGTCCACTGAGGATAATGTTGTCCACTGAGGATAGTGCGGTCCACTGAGGATAATGCGGTCCACTGGGGATAAAGCGGTCCACTGGGGATAGTGCGGTCCACTGGGGATAGTGCGGTCCACTGGGGATAGTGCGGTCCACTGGGGATAGTGCGGTCCACTGGGGATAGTGCAGTCCACTGAGGATAGTGCGGTCCACTGAGGATAATGCGGTCCACTGGGGATAAAGCGGTCCACTTGGGATAGTGTGGTCCACTGAGGATAGTGTGGTCCACTGGGGATAAAGCGGTCCACTGGGGATAGTGCTGTCCACTGGGGATAAAGCGGTCCACTGGGCATAGTGCAATCCACTGAAGACAGTGTGGTCCACTGAGGACATTGCGGTCCATTGTGTGACAAAATGGTCACTGCATTGTAATATCGTAGGAACAAATAAACGATTTCTTCTGGTCCTTATTGAGAGTATGGTCATATGTTGGTAATTATTGAGAGTATGGTCATATGTTGGTCAGTATTGAGAGAATGGTCACATGTTGGTCATTATTGAGAGTATGGTCATATTTTGTTCATTACTGAGAGTATGGTAATATGTTGGTCATTATTGAGAGTATGGTCATATGTTGGTCATTATTGAGAGTATGGTCATATGTTGGTCATTATTGAGAGTATGGTCATATGTTTGGTATTATTTCGGTCTTATAAAACACTATGACGATTATTAGAGATATCATTTTGGCTTATCCAACAGTATGGCGATATCGTCGGGCAATTATTGTGATTGTGATTGCGATTGTGATTGTGATTCGGAGAGCTTAGGCTCAATCCTAAAATTGAGAAATCTTATGATTAATATATCTATCGAAATACGAGCTGACTGTGCTGTAATCTCAAGCAGGATTTAAACTACACAGTTGGGACCCTGCCAGACCCCCTTACCTCCAGACATTGGACCGCCAATGGCAACTCTCACCTCCCTGCACCTGACAACAATGCGAATTATCACCCATTAAGTCTCTTTCATCTTTTGTTTTTTTGATGATGTTGCCAATAAGTAATTTAAAGATGGGAGTCTTAGCCAAGTGATATTGTACCATACCATGTACACATGGGAGTCTTAGCCAAGTGATATTGTACCATACCATGTACACATGGGAGTCTTAGCCAAGTGATATTGTACCATACCATGTACACATGGGAGTCTTAGCCAAGTGATATTGTACCATACCATGTACACATGGGAGTCTTAGCCAAGTGATATTGTACCATACCATGTACGCATGGGAGTCTTAGCCAAGTGATATTGTACCATACCATGTACACATGGGAGTCGTAGCCAGCCGACAGTTCTTTACATGTACACAGTGGCGTACACCAAATGGGGATGCAGGGACTCGGGGCTTCAACAAATTTTAACTGAAAGCCGCTCGACTCCCCACACAGAGGGGCTATGTTAGAACCGGGGGCTATGTAGCTATGTTAGAACCGCTAACCATGTTAGAACCGCTACTATGTAGCTATGTTAGAACCGCTAGCTATGTTAGAACCGGTATTTATGATAATTTATGATAGAACCGGTAGCTAGTATATAATATAGAAGCGGTAGCTAGTATAGAACCGGTAGCCAGTATAGAACCGGTTGCTAATATAGAACTGGTATAGTAGCCCTCTTGGATTTTGGACTTTGGTTACTATTTTAGAACCGTCGGTGTAAAAAATCAAAATAGCGCCAATGATGGCTGTAGCCCATAGAATGATGGCTGTAGCCCATAGAATGATTGCTGTAGCCCATAGAATGATGGCTGTAGCCCATAGAATGACGGCTGTAGCCCAGAGAGTGATGGCTGTAGCCCATAGAATGATGGCTGTAGCCCATAGAATGACGGCTGTAGCCCAGAGAGTGATGGCTGTAGCCCAGAGAATGATGGGTGTAGCCCATAGAATGATGGCTGCAGCCCAGAGAGTGATTTGCAAGGTTACAGTACATCGAGATGTTGGTAGAAAGAGATTGAATTATTGTTGACCCCGATGCACAGAAGGGTGTTGTTCCGTCACAGGTGGTGACGCTGTGCTCGAGAACAGGGGGGGGGGGTGATTGGGGGGGGGGATGCTGCCTCTTTGCACGCTACAGGTTATAACCAACGGTCCTAAAACTGTGCGTGTTCTGACCCACTTTGTCAAAGCAGTTCATGGGTTCGATGACGCGTTGAGAGCGACTTTGAAAAGCCACGGTGATTGGTTATCTAGGACATTACCCGCCACACGGATGTTGGTGTGGGAGATGATGATGATGAGAATGGGGTGGGGGTGGGCGGCGGTAGTGGGGGTGGGGGGAACACTGCAATGACTTAAGTGGAGCAGCAAGAGTTAGTGACGCCCGAGGGGGTGAGGAGGTTCTTCATCCTGAGTTTGCCGTCCTGATTCAAGAAAATTAGAAAACCTACAGGATCCATATAAAAGTAAGACATTTGACATAAACATAGCACAGACGTGGACTGAAAGGGCCATAGAAACAGAGGACCTGCTCGAAACATGGGAGAGAACCTGCTGGATACATGCGAGGGGACCTGCTCGATACATGGGAGAGGACCTGCTGGATACTTGCGAGAGGACCTGCTGGATACATGCGAGAGGACCTGCTCGATACATGAGAGAGGACCTGCTGGATACATGCGAGAGGACCTGCTCGATACATGGGACAGGGCCAGTTCGATACATGGGAGAGGAAAATCCTCAGGAAAACATACGGCATACTGTCAGGTGACAGACAATAAAGGATGTGGAATCCGTACAAACCAAGAGACAATGAAGGATGTTGTACGGTCCGGTGAAAGACAATGAAGGATGTGGTACGGTCCAGTGACAGACAATGAAGGATGTGGAATCCGTACAAACCAAGAGACATTTCAATTGTATGTAGACCCACACATTGACATAGTCGCAACAACTAAAGAAGACAGAAGACAGGACATGGATGGACCATGGAGAGGCGAAAAGCCAGGGATTGACCCGAATGGGAGGGTATGGTGGAAGAGGCCTGGGCCCCACATAGGCTGTAGCGCCACTGATGATGATGATGATGATGACAGTGGTTATAAGCCTGCGGGCCACATGTGGTCCGTCACGTTAAATATTGCGGCCAGCAGATGTCTGATATGTCACAAATAAAGATCTTCGACCTTCATTCGATTTACACAGAAAGATATTTTGACAAAGTTAAGTGAGAGGAAGGGTAATCAAAACTCACGTGAGTCTCGTTGAGTTGTTTGGTTAGTTTGCATATCATTATAAGCGTAAGGAAGGGATCAATCATTCTGTACAGCATTTAGTGGATGTTACCGTCATATCAGGTGGACTGGCGTGAGGCCCGCGAACCCTTTTGGGTTGGTCACCCAGGATTTCAGGGTTGGTCACCCATGATTTCAGGGTTGGTCACCCATGATTTCAGGGTTGGTCACCCATGATTTCAGGGTTGGTCACCCATGATTTCAGGGTTGGTCACCCATGATTTCAGGGTTGGTCACCCATGATTTCAGGGTTGGTCACCCATGATTTCAGGGTTGGTCACCCATGATTTCAGGGTTGGTCACCCATGATTTCAGGGTTGGTCACCCATGATTTCAGGGTTGGTCACCCATGATTTCAGGGTTGGTCACCCATGATTTCAGGGTTGGTCACCCATGATTTCAGGGTTGGTCACCCATGATTTCAGGGTTGGTCACCCATGATTTCAGGGTTGGTCACCCATGATTTCAGGGTTGGTCACCCATGATTTCAGGGTTGGTCACCCATGATTTCAGGGTTGGTCACCCATGATTTCAGGGTTGGTCACCCATGATTTCAGGGTTGGTCACCCATGATTTCAGGGTTGGTCACCCATGATTTCAGGGTTGGTCACCCATGATTTCAGGGTTGGTCACCCATGATTTCAGGGTTNCCCCGCCCCTTCCTACTGCCGATGTCCGCCTACATACGTTGTTTGGTCCTGGTAGGAGTTCACATTACACATTAAGAAATGATAAATAGAGAGACTTTAGTTGCGACACATTTAATGAAAAATTTGGATCGCATATTTGTGGGGGAGGATTTGGCCCGCTGAGCACATTGAGCCAACTATTGTATAGGCAGAGTCGAGGTGGTAGTATTTTATTGCCAGAGTCGTGGAGGTCAGGCTAAGTTAGTGGCTTCAGCATTGCCCCCTTCGTGATCGCCCAAGTGTAGAGCTTTGATAGTATTTCCCACACTCAGCGTTGAAGTGAATCCGGGATCTCCTGACTGTTTCCTAGGGCAGAGATTATGACTCTACCTTTGCCTGGCTGGCAGGGAGGGAAACCGCATTTCTTTGACAGTCGCGGGTCTTATAGAAATGATTCAATTTAAAATAAAAGTGTGTGTGTGTGTGTGGGGTGGGGGTACATTTTTGGAGGCGTCCAGCGACGGGCAGCACGCTTTGTCCTAAACCGCTACAGAAACACCTCAAGTGTTGGCAGTATGGTAGAAACACTAGGCTGGTCACCAGTATTTAAGTGGTGTTTTGTGTACCAGTAGTGTTTTGTGTACTGGTAGTGCTTTGTGTACGGCATTAATAATACTTAAATTGTAAAAGTTATATAGTTCTGTAGTTTTTTTTATAGTAAAAAAGACCCCAAACACTGTTAACAAATTTAAATATAATGACCTTAAGATGAATTTTCTGGGGACCGGAACTGCTCCGCGGACCAGCGGTTGAACACCAAAGCGCTTAATCCTCCGAATACATGTCAAGTCTTGTACCGTTGGTTTGGAGTTGAGCTTTTTTAAATAGATGCGCCCATGCTCATTGGAAGTTATGATGATGAATATTGTACAAAATTGCGCCGCCTTAATTCATCAAAGTTATTGGCGAGAAATGAAACATGCATGACACTGATATCGGAACATAGGACAACTCTTCTGAACTGTACACGTCTCAGTAGTCATAGAGTCTGTTTTGATAGTTATAATAATCACATCAATCAATCAAACTAAGCTACATTACTTGTTCATCTATTAAATAAATCGTGTCTCCTTTTCTAGGTCAAAAAGTCGGATGATTGAATAGACTTGATCAGATTTCAGGTGTCATTCTTCCAGTTAAGGAACCCGCGACCTGCAATACCGAAATGAAAGTATTTGTTCACCTTAAACGATACGCTTGAAAGGTTTCTGACACGACACGCACGATTGCTCAATGATTATGTCCAACCCTGGATTATGCAGACACATGGCCCCAGCCCCACGCATTCGTACCACCACCTACCCACTCACTGGCCACAAATACATAGCCCCAGCCCCAGGCATTCGTGCCACCACCTGTCCACTCACTGGCAATGCAATAATTCCCAGAAACGTCAATGGCATCACGTGACCGTTGATTGCTTGGTCGTGATGTGTCGATGGCTTAGTGGAGGTAACAGACACTACCCCCCTTTACAACAAGTACACCAAGTCCCACTGTGCCGACAAGTACACAACACATACACCAAGTCCCACTGTGCCCACAAGTACACAACAAGTCCCACTGTGCCCACAAGTACACAACAAGTCCCACTGTGCCCACAAGTACACAACAAGTCCCACTTTTCCCACAAGTACACTACAAATACACCAAGCCCCACTGTGCCCACAAGTACACAAAAAGTCCCACTTTGCCCACAAGTACACTACAAATACACCAAGCCCCACTGTGCCCACAAGTACACAAAAAGTCCCACTTTGCCCCCAAGTACACAATCCCACAAGCACACTACACATACACCAAGCCCCACTGTGCCCACAAGTACACAACAAGTCCCACTTTGCCCACAAGTACACTACAAATACACCAAGCCCCACTGTGCCCACAAGTACACAAAAAGTCCCACTTTGCCCCCAAGTACACAACAAATACACCAAGTCCCACTGTGCCTACAAGTACACAACAAATACACTAAGTCCCACTTTTCCCACAAGTACACAACAAATACACCAAGTCCCACTGCGCCTACAAGTAGACAACACATACACCAAGCCCCACTGTGCCCACAAGTACACAACACATACACCAAGTCCCACTGTGCCTACAATTATACAACAAATACCCCAAAGTCCCACTTTGCCCACAAGTACACAACATATACACCAAGCCCCACTTTTCCCACAAGTACACAACACATACACTAAGCCCCACTGTGCCTACAAGTACACAACAAATACAACAAGTCCCACTGTGCCCACAAGTACACAACACATACACCAAGCCCCACTGTGCCCACAAGTACACAACACGTACACAACACATACACCAAGCCCCACTGTGCCCACAAGCACACAACACGTACACCAAGCCCCACTGTGCCCACAAGTACACAACACATACACCAAGTCCCACTGTGCCCACGAGTACACAAAACAACGTTTAAGTCTCCCACGTGAGCTCCTCAAACATTAATCTCTAGAGCAGCGGTTCTCAACCTTTTGGGGTCGAACGACCCTTACACAGGGGTCGCCCAAGACCATAGGAAAACACATATTTATGAAATAATTTTATGGATGGGGTTCACCGCAACATGAGGAACTATAGTAAAATGCCGCGGCATTAGGCAGGTTAAGAACCTCTGGTCTAGAATAAGTTTTGATGGCCTTATGGTCCGTGAGTTTCATCAAATAACCGGTAAGGTCAAAGTTCGTTAAGTTCAACGTTAATACAAAGGCAGGCTTACATGTGTAAGCTAACGGCAATAGGGTTGTCAATCAAATCTTTGAACTGAGGAGCCAGGGACCGCTACAAGAGCGCTAATAAAAACAACCCTTGAAAACATGACAGCTATTGGTATAAATCCTTTCTATGCACACTTTTTTTGGCGGCATTTAGGTCCGTCTACGTGATTTATCATGGATGTGATTCTAGCAACGGGTTTTTGATATGGGAAGGGTTTTCAAACGTATTGCAGGTGAAAGCTAATCGACAAAAGATATATTTAAAACAAGAAAACCATAAAAGCGAACGACGTCATCTCCCCTACCCAAATGCGTCACAAATACAAAGCACATAGTGACAGCCACACAATTAATCTCCACACCAAAACACGCAACCGTTGAACAAATGTATGCTTTATTGATCTGTCCCTTGAAGAAGCTGTTTTGGGGGGTTGGGGCTGATAATTGTGAAAGAATGAGTTGTCATCGACATAGAGTCTATGTGCCAAGCTTCAGCTCGATAGGATCACGGGAAGTGGGTCAATTAGTCTTCCGAATATTTTGCCACCAAGAAAGGAAGAAACACACGAACAAAAGCTATGTCAATATAAAGAATCTAAAAACAAGCTACGATGTCAAGTCAAAAATGATTTAAAATGGCCAAGTTTGGCTCCGACTTACTTTAGGGCGCCTCCACTCAAACTGACGAGGTGGCTTGCTGCTGTAGAAGATGGAGGTGTCCACCGCCTCGAACTCGGGGTCCTCAAACAGAAGGTCCTCCTCCTTGCACTTGGCCACGATCTCATCGTACTTCTGGTGCGCAAGGGCGGCGAACGGGTTTTTCCGCTCCTCCCTCGGCTTCACGCTGCGTCCGGGAATTGACGGACGCACGTACACCTGCCGGCTGCTGTAGCTGTAGGTGTTGTTGTTGACCCCTGCTGATGGCCGATCTCCACCGCCGAAGCCTCGCCGGAAGCCATCGAACTCCTGGCGGTATTTGTCAAACTCTTTCCTCACGTCGCCGAATTTTTTCATGAAATCCATTTTGAATTTGTTCTAAGAAAAACTTCTTGATTCCCCCTTCGTAACTAATCCAATTTGGAATAAATCCGAATGGTGTAACTTTCTGTAAAAAATTATATTGACAACCCGATTTCACACAATTCTGCGGTGCAAATTATTGGCCAATGAAGCTGCTATGGGACGACAAATGTGCGCAATGAATTCTGACAAAAACGGTCCTCAATTTCTGTTTAATAATTGAAAGAAAAAAAAAAGGAAAGGTCGAATCGATTTCGAGCATGATAAAACCATGCAAACTTATGACTAGGCCAGAACACGTGGGTCGATATGAGAATGGTGACTAAGTTGGTGAGACGCACTTACAATTATTTGAAGATAGGCGCTCAACTCGGCTGACTCCACTCGGGAAAACGGTTCAGCGGGACGGTCATTTAATAAGATAAGATAAGATGAGGTGAGATAAGATACTTTTAATGATCCAAATAAATGGAAATGTTTTTGATTTTTATCGTACACATTCATTTCCAGCACATAAATAAAACCATATTTAAACTTAAACCAATACTTCAAAACATTTGACAATTATAACAATTTCAACAAAAGACATGTTAAGTATTTGGCTGGCGTAGAAAGCAGCCATTAACGAAGTCCCTGTTGGATCAAATAGGGCATCAAAGGCATGCTCACAGAAAACTCCCCAAAACTATAGCTTGACTAGGACAAAACGGTGAGAAAATGGGGACCAAAAATGTGACCACATTGGCAACAGCTGGGGGCCTGGTTCCCGGGAGTTGACCTTCGAATCATTCATGCGATGGTTGGTGCGTGGCAGCTCTATACATTGATAGCAACATAACGTTCAGGGCGAGTGGGTGTAGCACCAAAAAACAACAACAACTACATGTAGAATGTATAGACTGTATAGAATGTATAGACTGTATAGAATGTATAGACTGTATAGAATGTATAGACTGTATAGAATGTATAGACTGTATAGAATATATAGACTGTATAGACTGTATAGAATGTATAGACTGTATAGAATGTATAGACTGTATAGAATTTATAGACTGTATAGAATGTATAGACTGTATAGAATGTATAGAAAGTAAAGAATGTAGACATTGAGAGAAAATGTATAGAATATAGACATTGAGAGAAAATGTATAGAATGTAGACATTGAGAGAAAATGTATAGAATGTAGACATTGAGAGAAATGGCGAAACACCGTTATGCAATGGGGAGCGATCCTTGGGGGGCAAACGCCCCATTAATAGGCGCTACAGGATAATGAGTTAGGTTACCCCTCCCCACCCCCTTTTTTCTATATAAGCTATATAATGACTAAGCGAGACAACCCTCCAGATTCTTGTATTCGCTTCGCCCCTACATTTTCTCATCATTTTAATTAACGAACGAGTAAAGTAAAATCTATATCTAGGAACCACCCAGTTTACACAGCCTCCCTTACACCGCCCAGTTTGTACAGCCCCCCTTACACCACCCAGTTTACACAGCCTCCCTTACACCGCCCAGTTTACACAGCCTCCCTTACACCACCCAGTTTGTACAGCCTCCCTTACACCGCCCAGTTTGTACAGCCTCCCTTACACCGCCCAGTTTACACAGCCCCCCTTACACCGCCCAGTTTGTACAGCCTCCCTTACACCGCCCAGTTTTCACAGCCTCCCTTACACCGCCCAGTTTTCACAGCCTCCCTTACTATTCTGTGCACCAAATGTGAGCAGTGTTCAGCAGAACGCAGAGCTATGTCGGCTCAAATAGTATGAGACGCCTTCATACTACCAAGCAACGCTCTTGCTTAGTTGACAGTGTGTAGTGTATTCAAAGAGAGGGGCCGTTATAATGCAATCCGTGTTGAAACTGTGGGTTAGTCTCGGCAGTCGTCTCAATCTCAGTGGCAACATGGGCTAGGAACTCTTCATTGAGACAAAGTCATATCTCAGTGGCAACATGGGCTTGGGACTCTTCATTGAGACAAAGTCATATCTCAGTGGCAACATGGGCTTGAGACTCTTCATTGAGACAAAGTCATATCTCAGTGGCAACATGGGCTTGAGACTCTTCATTGAGACAAAGTCATTCGACCCCCCCCCCCCTTTGTAAAAAAACCACATCAAATGATATTTTTTACCCCTTGTGGAGAGAAAAGTCACAAGATCCAATCTCATTAAAAAATGTTATGACTTTAAATAAATATAATATGCATTCTACAGGGTTGGCCCAAACAAAAAGTGCGACGCTCGTATAATATCACCATAGTTACGGTGGGTGGGGGACCGGGGGAGGGGGGATCGTGTTTGTATTGGTTGAACCTGCAGCCCATCAAATGATAATATCACTGTGATCATGTTATCTGCCAAGGTTCACTTCGTGGTTTTCCAGTTAAACGTGGCCGCCATAAGCGGAAGTTGAACCAGAAAGGAGCAACGTCACAGACAGCAAGAGACCTCTATTCAACTGGAGGAAATCACTTTCCAAGTTCCAAGAAGCAGTCACGTGACCACCCAAACAGTCATGGGGTTTAAACACAGGCGATGGTCGGGAGCTTGTGTCACGAAGGAGTCAAGTCAAACTTGCAGACGATACATGAAACAAAACCCTGGCAACAATAAAGAACATTACGGAAGGCCAGATTTCACCAGGAGTCAAGGCGCTCCTGCGAGAAGTGCAGCCGAAATGCCATGCCAGGATCGGCATCGTAAGCCATTGGATGGAGTGAACATAGCTACTGCAGGATATCAATGATATCGTGAAGACGGAAAGATGACACACACATACATACACACACATATATATATATATATGGCATCCTTCCGTCAACTGTTCACCATTCCTGGACTGCTGCCAACTTGAGGTGATAAGTGTGGTCATGAAAATTTTGACCTTCGGCGAAAATGTAACTCACAAAAAATGAAATCAAGAAAAGTTTCAAAATGCAACATGCAAGGCACTCCATCCCAGATTGAAATGTCAACTACAAAAATAATTCAGAGCGAAGAGGCACCTAACTTCTGTCACATACAGTGTTACTTAATGTCTGTTCACCTGATCAGTGTAGAGAGTATTAGGAAGTCCATGTGAGTACGAAATACACCTTCAACTACACACCACACGGTGACACGGCTAGTGTGCTGTGTCCTGGCGGATGTGGAAGTGACCAGTGGCCGTGTGCGTGACAGGGATAGTTGTATTGTGTGAGAGGAACTCTGCGATCGTGTGTTAAAGACGATCGCCTTGACTGTATGTGGAGGGAGGGAAGCGACGGAAAACCACGAACTAATCGATATTAGGGGCGCCCCCCCCCCCAGCTTCCAGTCTGGGCACACAGTTATCAATAGATCCAGCCATCGCTAAAGTAGGTCAATGCTCAACACGACCGGGAAAATGTCTGGGTTTATCGATCTCTCAAGAAAACTGCTGAGCTGGTGGATTAGGGCCAGAGCTCAAGGTCATGGGTGGATAGGGCCAGAGATGAAGGTCATGGGTGGATTAAAGGCCAGAGTTAAAACATGGGATGATTAGTAAATGTCATGGCATGGATAGTCAAGCTCATGGGATGGATAATCAAGGCCATGTTGTGGATAGCCAAGGCCATGTGATGGATAGTCAAAAGCCGTGTTATGGATAGTCAAGGCCATAAAATGACTGGATCCATAAACAAAAAGTGATCCAAATAAATCCAAATGTCTTTTGATTGACAGTGTCGTAGGACACATTCACTCTCAGCTCAACTAACAAACACACAGGAAACGTTCAAAGCACGACAACAGTTTCAACAGTTTGAATGTAAACAATAAGTGCTGTGTAACAAGACTGGTCGAACCATTGTACTGTGGCTAGAAGAAAAAAAAAAAAGGTGTGGGGGAGGGGGCGGCATCAAACTTTAATATATTTAGGTTCAGTTGATATTTCCATGACACACATCTGAGTACGATCTCGCATGCGTCGTACTGAGTGTACGTTAACATCGATACATTTACAGACAAATCATTCAACTCTACCCATAAATTATCAGTTCTGAAATCATTACGGGATAATCAAATAATCTGTTCCATAATCATAACGGGATAATCAGTTCCATAATCATAACTGGATCATCAAATAATCAGTTCCATTATCATAACGGGATAATCAAATAATCATTTCCATAATCATAACTGGATCATGAAGCCCATGCCATGTATAAAAACTGCTGACCACGATCCACCTAAAAACTGATTGGCATTATGGACCAATGATTATGGACCAATCATTTTAGACCAATCATTATAGACCAACCATCATAAATATTTATAAATGAAATCTAGGTTTAAATACAAGCTTGATGCTCGGTTGAGATGCATGCCTGATGCCAGACAGATACTGATGAGTACTTTTTGTTGGCGGCATTCGGTCGTTTCTTACCACCGGCATCAATATTAAAACACTAGAATAAATGACCCGATGGTATCGGGAAATAATGGTATGTCTTTTCCGATAATTACTATCTGCTATTGCAAAAACTCATCACAATTCCTAACTTTAAAAAGAAGCATCTATGTAATGATATTTACGTCTCTAACATCATTAAGTTTTGAGAAGTATTTATCTGATATATGTTATACTCCTACCCTACTCCCTTTCACACCCCTGAACTACTTTTTCCCCCTCTAAACATGACCTTAAACTACACAGTCTAAATTATCTATACTTATATCACTTTTGTCACTAAGGAAGTTCATTGAGGGACGATTTCTACGCTAGACAAATACTTTAGATTTACTCCTTTTCGTGGCCTTGAACTACAATTTTTTCTCTAAAAATTGTTAAAAACATAATCTTGAATTTACAACAAAAACTCTTTATATGATAAATGATATACATATATTTTATATTAAAGTAATTCGATATATTGAAATCTCCATCAAAAATATAAACACACGTTTGCCTTGTTTTTCTTTTTAAAATTATACATTATCAGAAAATCGTAAAACAACGAATTCTTTTATCTAAAGAGAAATCTAAAGAGAAATCTCGCAACCGTTTTTCGCGTCTAAAACAGACTTGAGTGTCTTTTTGTTTTGTTATTGTAGATCTCATCAAAATGCAGACCCACTTCCATGCAGACCCACTTCCATGCAGACCCACTTCCATGCAGACCCACTTCCATGCAGACCCACTTCCATGCAGACCCACTTCCATGCAGACCCACTTCCATGCAGACCCACTTCCATGCAGAACCACTTCCATGCAGACCCACTTGACTTTCCGCAAAGTACAAACAAAAATATATTTCAATTTAAAAAAAAATAAATAAAACCAACCCATCTCCATTTGTCCAGATTCCATGTCCAAGTGTGTCAGTCCAATGATGGGGTTTGAACCGTCATGGGTCTACACTTGTGTTAACTGGACCCCCGTTTTGTTGACGCCATTGATTTGCTTCATTAGTGACCAGAGATCTGCTGTATTGGTCAACAGAGAATGCAACAACATCTCTTTTTTCACAAATGTAATACTATAGGTTTTAATTTAATTGAAATATATTGCCATCCACGTAAAAATGTACACATCCTATTTCCTACCTCAGATATGTATGTACCCAAGAAGGTTTATTATTTATCAAATTCATTCCTTTTTTTGGAGATGTCTTTTTGCTTCCTCAAGCTAACTTGCCCCCCCCCCCCCCCCCAATTTAGTCGATTTCCGTATAATAATAGAAAATAACTTTGTTTTTAAGAATCCGAACGTATTTCAATCGTTTTCGGCTCTGTGGAGCTACGGTCAGCACAGCACAGCACAGCTCATTCTTCTGTACCGGGTATAGACTTAGGTTGATGGCTTGCAACATTGAACGTGTGTTTGGAGGAGACCACACTTCTTGGTCACACTACTTAGAGCACACGTCTTAGGGTACACGTCTTAGTGCACACTTCTTAGTGCACACTCAGTGGCCCTCTAGCTGAATGGTTACATCCCCTTTAAAAAAAAAAAAAAAAAAAAAAAAGACTTTGATGCATGTCCTCAAGTTGCCGCCCTTTGATTTGAAAACCCCTGGCCCTGGGTTTGTGCTTGAATGGCTACCTCAACTATACTATAGCCCTACAGGGCTCACTATTTGTGCTTGAATGACTACCTCAACTATACTATAGCCCTACAGGGCTCACTATTTGTGCTTGAATGACTACCTCAACTATACTATAGCCCTACAGGGCTCACTATTTGTGCTTGAATNTCAAACAAAAAAATAAACAAACAAACAAACAACAAACAAACAAAACCCTCAACAAACAAATCCTGTCAACACTGCTGGAGAAGGTCCAAAATAAATTCGAAACTTCCCAGCAGTTAATATATACTCTTAACACATTTGACATATACAGTTACATATAATAGTCCTTTTAAATTAATTATGAGCCGAACCATATCTGTAAACCACCATCACATACGAACATACACAAGTTCAACATGACATCACTCTGGCAGTACAACCCCCCCCCCCCCCCCCCCCCCATCAATACGTGAAAGATTACCAACCTGACGTGTGTAGATGTTGACTATATTACAGATGTGGTGGGGGAGGGGGGGGGGTGTCGTTGGCATACTTTCAGCCTCGCATGATTGACTCACTAGAGCGTTTAAATATAGCCCCAGGTAAGCGAGTGCCACGCCATAGCAACCATCGGCCGATCACGTAACTTGTAACGGAAAGCGAAATTGTAACGGACAACTTTTGGTGTGTACCCTACAGGTATTGGCAACTTGTGAAGAACGTGAGGCAAGGACACAAAAGTTACAGGTAAAAACTGGTTGAAGAAATGATTTGTGTTTGTGTGTGTGTGTGGGCGGGGGGTGTTTAATGTTATTCTATGAACAACGTTATATTTAAAGGTACACTTCCACCGAGGCCAATGTTGAAAGGTACACTTCCACCGAGCCAATGGTTAAAGGTACACTTCCACCAAACCAATGCCTAAAGGTATACTTCTTTCAGACGAATTTCTCTTCAATGTCCATCGTGCTATATGGGAGGTAAGACCAAAATTGAACTGTCCCTAGTGTCACGCCATCGATCACGCATCAGTGAATCCTTGCACACGTATTGACACGCCAGCAGCACATGGACAATTTTGTTGTTCAATTAGATGTGTACTGGGTAGTCGGTGGAGTACTGGGTAGTCGGTGGAGTACTGGGTAGTCTGTGGAGTACTGGGTAGTCGGTGGAGTACTGGGTAGTCGGTGGAGTACTGGGTAGTCGGTGGAGTACTGGGTAGTCTGTGGAGTACTGGGTAGTCGGTGGAGTACTGGGTATTGGATTGCTTCTTAATGGCTTGCAAATTAAGGAGCATTCCATTGCAGAAATAAGAAAAGCAATTTATATTTTATTTATTCCAGCAAGTTATGTGTTCCTCAAAGCATGGGGGCGGGGGGCGGACCGGGGGGGGGGTCTTCCCCCCAGGCGGAACTTTCTCTTTATGTATAGAGGCGGCATTTTCGGTGGACTGCTGAGGTTAGGGTTTTATGTGGAGGGGGCTAATAAAAGCCTGACACGCCCCGGGCGGCACCACCCCTAGCTACGCCACTGGTTCTACATCAAAACAACGTGTGGTCCCTGGTGGTTAAAACGAGATTTAAATCATGATTCTGTGGCCTGACCAGCGATTCTAGGCCAGGATTAAAACCATATTAATAGGCAGTAGCATACTGCTTCAAGTATGAAATAGCTATAAGTATGCCGGTGTGTCCTGTGCTTGGCTGTAGGGATTGAATCAATAGTGGAGTGTTGGATGTGAAAGAGCTACACTTAGGTAGAGATTAATTTGAAATCTTTCATCCATTGCGCACGTGATACTTACAAAACCTCTACCCTCCAATGGTCACGTGATTCTTACATAACCTCTAACAAAAGTGCGTTATCCCTTATGCATACAACTCCCGCCATTTTTCCCCCACACAAACGACAAAATTCTTACAATTTCTTACACCCGAGTGACTTCCCCTTGAACTCGCTATTGGACAACTAACTCGCCTGCAACATTTGAAAAGATCTTCAGTTTGATCAGAATCGTAACAAATATCAGGTTATTTCATTCACGATACCTGCATAATTCCTTAAAAATTAGATCCATATGTGACAAGTGCATAGGTCGTGGGAGGTGGGGGGGGGGCTGGGGGCGGATTAAAGCGCCAATACTAAGTCCTACGAAAGTAAGACAACACGCAAACCCCTGAATGTCTGTGTTTGGAATTGTTTACCCCGCACCCCTGGTTGGGGACCCTCGGCAAAACCATCCTTTGGTTAAAGTGACCCTCGGCAAAACCATCCTTTGGTTAAAGTGACCCTCGGCAAAACCATCCTTTGGTTAAAGTGACCCTCGGCAAAACCATCCTTTGGTTAAAGTGTCGCTCGGCAAAACCATCCTTTGGTTAAAGTGACCCTCGGCAAAACCATCCTTTGGTTAAAGTGACCCTCGGCAAAACCATCCTTTGGTTAAAGTGTCGCTCGGCAAAACCATCCTTTGGTTAAAGTGTCCCTCGGAAAAACCATCCTTTGGTTAAAGTGTCCCTCGGCAAAACCATCATTTGGTTAAAGTGTCGCTAGGCAAAACCATCCTTTGGTTAAAGTGTCGCTAGGCAAAACCATCCTTTGGTTAAAGTGTCGCTCGGCAAAACCATCCTTTGGTTAAAGTGTCGCCCACTCATGCAACACACGACTGCACTACATTCAATCGTCGTTATAATTTAATGTTAAGACTCGCGCTTTGGTCCCGATGTGACCAGATGTATAGGACAATATTTCCCAAGAGCCCCAGCGAGTGCGCTCAGCCATTTCCGAATTTTACGGAAGTGATGTGATAGCCCCCTGCTGTTGCGTATATAAATAACGCACGGTTTGACAATGTGGGATTTAGTTTTAGAGCCTGGATGTGGCAATTCTGATGGCAAGTCTCCGATAATGTCAACCTGGCTGCTAATGACTCGTTCACTGAGTCGGCATCAAGAGTAATTATACTGTGACATTAAGGAGTAGTGTTATACCACTGTTGCTACCCGACATAGTTTTACCCAACTGTGGTCTGAGTACACACTGTGTACATAACTTGCCATTTGTGGTCCGAGTACACTCTTTGTACATAACCGGCCACTTGTGGTTTGGGGCAGACAGAAGTTGTACATACTTTGTACATAACTGGCCACTTGTGGTCTGAGTACATACTTTGTACATAACTGGTCACTTGTGGTGTGAGTAAATACTTTGTACATAACTGGCCACGGGTCTGAGTACATATTTTGTACACAACTGGCCACTTACGGTCTGAGGCTCTGGTTGAAGTTGTTCCAACGCTGTTAAGAAATCTCCCTTAAAAACATAAATAATCAATAAAAACCTCTGGAACCAGTCCCAATAAAGATACGGAGCCTCAACTGGAACTGTTGCAGCAGCAACTCCCAGACCTACAGGGGGGGGGAGCAGTAGTGAGTGTGCCGGCAGCGTACTCCAACAACGACCAGCAACAACGGTGAACCGTAGGACAACTTAGCATCGCCATTAATTATCCTATCGATATCCTTGTCTGGTATGAGGGCCATTAATTATCCTATCGATATCCTTGTCTGGTATGAGGCCACGTTCTTGCAGCGGCTTGTACAAAACTAGGAACAATCGATATGAAAAGAAACGAAACACGGCCATAGGATGACACGCCATCGACCAACTCAAATAGCCGGTTAAGTTTTAGGTTAGGTATTCAAAGAAGAAACGAGAGACTGGCTTCATTCACCGGCTTAGGGAGACAAGATAGGTGTACGAGAGACTGGCTTCATTCACCGGCTAAGGGAGACAAGATAGGTATACGAAAGGTATACAATTGAAGCCTTGGCAAATAATTCCCTTTATTTAAAATGAAAAGTAAACATTACTCTGCTGAGTGGATGGAGTATGTATGATGATGTTGGCATTCCAAAATCCAAAGAGGTATTTTTTAAAAAATATTTAAAAAAAAACCAACAGGGTTATGGAATTATGTTACTTTTTAAAAGTCTTCTTCAACAAATAAATAATAATAATATTCAAATTGAAAATCGACCCAGAATCGGTTGTTTTCCAGAGCTTTGACCAGAATGCCCCAGCTAGGTTTTTAGTGCATTTTAAACCTTTAGCAAATTCTTGTATAACACAGGTCATTCCATTTGTTTAGGTGTCCTGTAGACTAAACGGTTGGCACATTCCATTTGTTTAGGTGCCCTGTAGACTTAACGGTCGCCCATTCCATTGTTTAGGTGTCTTGTAGACTTAACAGTCGGCCCATTCCATTTGTTTAGGTGTCCTGTATAAGACTTAACGGTCGGCCCATTCCATTGTTTAGGTGTCTTGTAGACTTAACAGTCGGCCCATTCCATTTGTTTAGGTGTCCTGTATAAGACTTAACGGTCGGCCCATTCCATTGTTTAGGTGTCTTGTAGACTTAACAGTCGGCCCATTCCATTTGTTTAGGTGTCCTGTATAAGACTTAACGGTCGGCCCATTCCATTGTTTAGGTGTCTTGTAGACTTAACAGTCGGCCCATTCCATTTGTTTAGGTGTCCTGTATAAGACTTAACGGTCGGCCCATTCCATTGTTTAGGTGTCTTGTAGACTTAACAGTCGGCCCATTCCATTTGTTTAGGTGTCCTGTATAAGACTTAACGGTCGGCCCATTCCATTGTTTAGGTGTCTTGTAGACTTAACAGTCGGCCCATTCCATTTGTTTAGGTGTCCTGTATAAGACTTAACGGTCGGCCCATTCCATTGTTTAGGTGTCTTGTAGACTTAACAGTCGGCCCATTCCATTTGTTTAGGTGTCCTGTATAAGACTTAACGGTCGGCCCATTCCATTGTTTAGGTGTCTTGTAGACTTAACAGTCGGCCCATTCNCATCGGACACATGGAACTTTTGGATGACAACCACTGACCTTTCATCGGACACATGGAACTTTTGGATGACAACCACTGACCTTTCATCGGACACATGGAACTTTTGGATGACAACCACTGACCTTTCGTCGGACACATGGAACTTTTGGATGACAACCACTGACCTTTCATCGGACACATGGAACTTTTGGATGACAACCACTGACCTTTCACCTGATCAGATAAACACTTGTACAATCCCTTGTCATCCCTAAAATCCCCAGGACATAGTTTTGAAAGGCAGGACATGACATTTATAAAGTCTCTTAGACTTAAGCCAGGTCCCCCAAATACGTCCCATTGGGCAGGACACGACATTTATAAAGTCTCTTAGACTTAAGCCAGGTCCCCCAAATACGTCCCATTGCCCGATTCCTCGTGTATACACAGCTCATAATATAAGACCATATATTACAGCACGACCTCATCCCCCTTCTGCATCCCCCTTCTGCACCGCCATTCCTCCTCTTCTTACATTATTTCACATTTAATCTCGTACGCACCGGTAACAAGACCACCCCCTGTGGCCTGGATAATTTTGACCCCATTACCTGCAGTGAATTCACGCCCCTTTTTATGCTGTGCACTTCAACGTATGAAATAAGGAAGTTGTAAGGGTGTTTACGGGAAGGAAGAGAGGAACGACACAACGGCAAAGCGGTGCCACCCAACGGAAAAGTGGTGTCACACAACGGAAAAGTGGCGTCTCACAATGGAAAAGTGGCGTCACACAAAGGCAAAGTGGCGTCACACAAAGGCAACGCGGCGTCACACAAAGGCAAAGTGGTGTCACACAAAGGCAAAGTGGTGTCACACAAAGGCAAAGTGGTGTCACACAATGGCGTCACACAAAGGAAAAGTGGCGTCACACAGCGGCAAAGTGGTGTCACACAGCGGCAAAGTGATGTCACACAATGGCAAAGTGATGTCACACAACGGAAAGGTATTGAAGTAGTATGTCGAGTATTTAAGTAGTGTGTCGAGTTTTGAAGCAGTGTGTCGAGTATTGAAGCACTGTGTCGAGCACTGTGATAGTATCAGAATGTGACACTGGGGGGGGGGGTGAGTGGGGTAATGATAGTATCAGAATGTGACTTACAACTCACATTACATCTTGATGTACGGAACTCTTGTGTTCTACGTCACTTGTGTTCACATAATTTTCAAGGATTTTGTTCTGATATTTATTATTAAATTCCTAATGATCAGAAGACTAGCAGTATAAATCATATGGTATGGTTTGGTGAACTGCAACCGTAGGCAAACTACGTTAAATGATTTTATGGTATACTATTGAAAACAACTGTGCTGATAAGACCCATTGACCCGCGGCAGGCCTGCCATGGACGGCAACCAAATGCCTAATAGATAATGTGGCCTTCACTTACACACACATGATAAATCCCATATTTTGACGACAGCATAACACACTCAGTAGGCCTAGGACTATCATCTTCATAACACGACAACGACGACGACTACTACAGATAGATAAGATACCGGCACGATTACAAAAAGAAGGAGACGATGAAGACAAAAAAAAAAAACAACAACATCCTATAAAATTGACCCAGAGCACATGCCGGTTTATGAATGACACATTCGTCATTGGAGGAAATCACGTCACAACTACACACAAATCGCATACATTTGAAGGGCGCGTGACAACACANCACGACAACGACGACAACTACAACAGATAGATAAGATACCGGCACGATTACAAAAAGAAGGAGACGATGAAGACAAAAAAAAAAAAACAACAACATCCTATAAAATTGACCCAGAGCACATGCCGGTTTATGAATGACACATTCGTCATTGGAGGAAATCACGTCACAACTACACACAAATCGCATACATTTGAAGGGCGCGTGACAACACACGTATATAATAGTATAATCTCTAACCAAAGACTTACTTAGCTAAACTAACACCAGATAAATCCAACAAGAAACACAGAAGTAGACAAATGTCCTTTGACGCACACTCGCTGGTTGTCAACAAACACACGGTGGCTGCTGTGCTCAGCGTACGGATCTGGGGGGAGATGACTGACTTGACCAAAGATTCATCACGGCGACTGCTTGCATCGCGCCTATCACCAGTGAACGCGACCATTCAATGGTCCCCCTGACTGTCAACTTGTCAACCCGCGGCGGTTGTCCTTAAAAGACAAGATGGTTGCAATATTCCCCCTCTGCCCCTCGTTGCTTGCTGTTTGATAAGGCAAGTGTCTCGGAGTCTTAACTTGTTCTACTCTACAGCTTCCTGGAGTTCGACCCATCAAGCATTTAAACAGCGGTCGGCAACTGCGGTCTTTCTAAATGAATACATGCGTCTCTTTTCATAGATAGTTTTTGTTGTGGGGTGGGGAAGGGGGTATTTCTTTTAAAAAAAATATATTATTACATTTTTCTCTTTAATATTTAAAAATGAATAAAAAGTTATATTATAATGTTTGTTTGCATATATTTTAAATTAAAAAATATCAGAAGTGCATTTCTCCTGGCGTCATGGGCGCAGTCGCCCCTTGCATTTCTCCTGGCGTCATGGGCGCAGTCACCCCTTGCATTTCTCCAGGCGTCATGGGCGCAGTCGCCCCTTGCATTTCTCCTGGTGTCATGGGCGCAGTCGCCACCTGCATTTCTCCTGGTGTCATGGGCGCAGTCGCCACCTGCATTTCTCCTGGTGTCATGGGCGCAGTCGCCACCTGCATTTCTCCTGGTGTCATGGGCACAGTCGCCCCCTCCATTTCTCCTGGCGTCATGGGCGCAGTCGCCCCCTGCATTTCTCCTGGTGTCATGGGCGCAGTCGCCCCCTCCATTTCTCCTGGTGTCATGGGGGCAGTCGCCCCCTGCTTAACTGTCCCTGCCACGACTCCAGGAAAAGTATTTTCTTGCCAGGTAAAAATTTATAATATGCTTCTACATTCGCGGTTGCCGACCTTTACATTCGCGGTTGCCGACCTTTACATTCGCGGTTGCCGACCTTTACATTCGCGGTTGCCTACCTTTACATTCGCGGTTGCCGACCTTTACATTCGCGGTTGCCGACCTTTACATTCGCGGTTGCCGACCTTTACATTCGCGGTTGCCGACCTTTACATTCGCGGTTGCCGGCCTTTACATTCGCGGTTGCCTACCTTTACATTCGCGGTTGCCGACCTTTACATTCGCGGTTGCCGACCTTTACATTCGCGGTTGCCGACCTTTACATTCGCGGTTGCCGACCTTTACATTCGCGGTTGCCGACCT
>CAXITT010000176.1:766640-783282 GCA_964033795.1 Lymnaea stagnalis
GGGGGGGGGGGGGGGGAAAGCGATTTCTCTTTGCCAATTAAAAAATATTTTATCTAGACTGATTTATTTATAGCTCATCGCCCAGATCACGTGACAACTCAAAAACGCTCACGAGCATGTTCAACCCTGGGTTATGTTGGTATGAGGGTGACCTCACACTGCAGTGAGGCATCAGTGTACAGGAGCAGAATGTGTTGGGGGAAAGGGGGTGGTGTTTTGTCAAAGGAAAACGCCGTTTGGAGGTGTCACTTAGTGCAGCGTTTCTCAAACTTTTAAGTTTCACGGACCGGTGGACACGTTTCGAAACTGCACCAGGGACCGGTGCCAGATTTATTAATTACATTTTCTTTCTATGTAAACATTATTATTCATGCTCTCTGGACCGGTAACGTAAGGCTTGCGGACCGGTGCCGGTCCACGGACCACCGTTTGGGGAACGCTGACTTAGTGGACTGCTAAAATAATAATAATCAAGGTACAAACTGCCAACACATTTCCATTCACATCAAATTCTTTCAGTTGCATCTAGACCAGACATTTCTCTAACTGGTGCTATATTAGAGAGGAATAACAGCTTCACATTTTCGTTGAGGGCAGGGTGGAAAGTGGTTATTTTAAAAACCAACCATAACTACCAAAACAAAGATAGAAACAAACAAAAACAACGGTACTTGAGTGAACTACAATGGCACTTATCTACAGTACTTGTACCAGCAAACAAAATGGCACTTATCTACAGTACTTGTACCAGCAAACAAAATGGCACTTATCTACAGTACTTGTACCAGCAAACAAAATGGTACTTATCTACAGTACTTGTACCAGCAAAAAAAAAGTACTTATCTACAGTACTTGTACCAGCAAAAAAAATGGCAATTATCTACAGTACTTGTACCAGCAAACAAAATGGCACTTATCTACAGTACTTGTACCAGCAATAAAATGGCACTTATCTACAGTACTTGTACCAGCAAACAAAATGGCACTTATCTACAGTACTTGTACCAGCAAACAAAATGGCACTTATCTACAGTACTTGTACCATCAAACAAAATGGCACTTATCTACAGTACTTGTACCAGCAAACAAAATGGTACTTAACTACAGTACTTGTACCAGCAAACAAAATGGTACTTAACTACAGTACTTGTACCAGCAAACAAAATGGTACTTAACTACAGTACTTGTACCAGCAAAACAACGGTATTAGAGTACAATGCTTCTACCAAAAACAAATCAATGGTGCTTTACAGTACTTGTACCAGCAAAACAATGGTACGTAACTACAGTACTTGTACCAGCAAAACAACGGTACTTAACTACAGTACTTGTACCAGCAAAACAATGGTACTTAACTACAGTACTTGTACCAGCAAAACAACGGTACTTAACTACAGTACTTGTACCAGCAAAACAACGGTACTTAACTACAGTACTTGTACCAGCAAAACAATGGTACTTAACTACACCAAGCTTTTATTTTTATATCAAAGTGACCAAGCATCTACATTGCACATATCAACACATGGGCAGTGACGTGGGGTGATGACCAAGCATCTACATTGCACATATCAACACATGGGCAGGGACGTGGGGTGGGGGAGGAAGGGGGTGGTTGACGGTGTGTTGAGCAATGGGGCAAAAACTCTACCTGCCTGTATCAGCTGATCCTTCTGTGAGCATGATTCATGCCCTCAATATGGGTGGGGTGTGCCTCGCAGGTTCTCAAACTTTGTTTATAATAACCAAATAAAATCGTGCTTTGAACGTGCGAGGCCCTGACTGAGAGGTTCTCAAGCGATGTTTTACAGTTTCATCTTCTGCGATCCAATTCAAATTTGTTGTGAATCTTTTTTCCCCACAAAAAAATAAATAAATAAATAAATAATAATAAGAAGAAGAAGCAGAAGAAAACCCCTGGCCTCTCTTGTTCGATCCGATTGACTTGAAAGCTCAAAGTTGTGAGTGCGAAGTAGAAGTCATCTTAGATGGACTTATTTAAATAGTCTGTATATAACTGATCTAAAATTATTAGTTTGTCGTGAAATGAGTAACTTTGTAGGGAATGTTATTTATATTATAAATCTGATAAGCGCTCTCCTGTAAATAACATTTTTTTAAAATAAATAATAAACTCGATATTCATTAACAAGCAAACAAACCAAAAATCATTTCAAATTTAAATCTAGTTAAAACCGAATAGACGACAGTCCAGATTTGTTCTTCTAGAAGTGGTTAAAATAGACTTTAAACAACACTCAGATGTGAGTAAACAATAGACTAGCAAATGACGACATTTTATATTTTAAATGTTAACTGTATGCGAGACATGAATGCAATAATTACGTACTGGAAAAATTAGCCCAATCGGCAAAGATGATGAGACAGGAAGTGGCTGGGTGCTTGAGAGAAAGGATGGAGATGTAGGCATTAGGCTTAGAGGTTACCCATCGAGCCAAAACGACACTTCTTGGAGATGACGCTCTCGAACGAATGCTTTAAATTATGTATGAGTCATAAAATGAGCAATAGTGAAAACTTAAACTCACAGAACAATACATTGGGAAACCATTTTGAAATATTTCGTGCCATTGTACTTCAACTATAACCTTACAATGTCGTGCCATTGTACTTCAACTATAACTTTACAATGTCGTGCCATTGTACTTCAACTATAACCTTACAACATCGTGCCATTGTACTTCAACTATAACCTTACAATGTCGTGCCATTGTACTTCAACTATAACCTTACAACATCGTGCCATTGTACTTCAACTATAACCTTACAATGTCGTGCCATTGTACTTCAACTATAACCTTACAACATCGTGCCATTGTACTTCAACTATAACCTTACAATGTCGTGCCATTGTACTTCAACTATAACCTTACAACGTCGCGCCATTGTACTTCAACTATAACCTTACAATGTCGTGCCATTGTACTTCAACTATAACCTTACAACATCGCGCCATTGTACTTCAACTATAACCTTACAATGTCGTGCCATTGTACTTCAACTATAACCTTACAACGTCGCGCCATTGTACTTCAACTATAACCTTACAATGTCGTGCCATTGTACTTCAACTATAACCTTACAACATCGTGCCATTGTACTTCTACTATAACCTTACAACATCGTGCCATTGTACTTCAACTATAACCTTACAACGTCGCGCCATTGTACTTCAACTATAACCTTACAATGTCGCGCCATTGTACTTCAACTATAACCTTACAACATCGCGCCATTGTACTTCAACTATAACCTTACTATGTCGTGCCATTGTACTTCAACTATAACCTTACAACGTCGCGCCATTGTACTTCAACTATAACCTTACAACATCGTGCCATTGTACTTCAACTATAACCTTACAACATCGCGCCATTGTACTTCAACTATAACCTTACAACGTCGCGCCATTGTACTTCAACTATAACCTTATAAGGGGTCGCGACCCACAGGTTGAGAACCGCTGCTCCAGCACCAAGGGGATGACATGCATTCTCCATATTGCACAATGAATTTTCCAATCCAGACCAGTTCCTCAATTGCTCGCAAACTCTTCTGCGTCACCCCCACCCCCCACCCTACATCCTACTCTGCATCAACTTCAGTAAATGGCTTACATTTCTATCATCTCAACTTTTAAAAAAAAAAAANAAAAAAAAAAAAAAAAAAAAAAAGAAAAAGAACTTAATCTAACTTTAATCCAGCAAATAGTTTAAACCAGGTTTCTTCACACTACCGGCACGTTTGAGTTTGAGCTGTTACTCTCGAAGACTCCTCTCACACCCCCAACCCCACACCACCCCGCCCCACCCCAACACCCCCAGTGTACTCCCAGAACACCTCGCCACTGCCCGGTAGCAAATGTGTATCAAAACTGGGTCTGTGAAAATAAGCCGATTCATGAATGTAGTGTTTGGCCAAAAGTCGTACAACTGCATTGACCCGTGAACACCAGCAAAGACGCGACCCAGTGTAACACATGAGTGGGACCAATGCGACGGTCCGACTCTCCCCTGTTTCTCGGCCAAGTAAGCCGATCTCTACTATAACAGTGGCGTACCAAGGGGGGTGACGAGGGGCGGCCATCCCCGAGCGGCAATTTTTAAATATGCATTTTCGGAAAACTGAAGGTTATTTTTCAAAGGGGGAGGGGGTGGAATTTGTTCTGCCCCAGATGGCACTAACCCCATAGTTACACCACTTTGCATGCTGCTCTTGCTTTGCAAGGTGTTCTTGATTTGTAAGGTGTTCTTGGTTTTCAAGGTGTTCTTGGTCTGCACGTGTGTATGTGATACAAAGCAAGTGTTTCAAAGGTCGTCTATGGTGATAAATTAGGTAGAGATTTCATCTGGTTTAGAGAGTATATGAGAAAAGCTGAGCAGTATCAAATGACGACATGCTCAAATAATCTCTGAACAAAAATGAGTTAAAGACTCGCTGCCATGGTTTCGTTTATCGCTCAATTGAAAACACGTGCAGGTCATAATTAACGTCATTTAAATGTTTACACCCCCCTCCTCCTCTCTTACCTGATTTTAATTTTAAACTGTTTTATTTATAGTTTTATTTAGGTGATGAATGGGGCGCGTGTGTCTATGAGACGCTGAGGATGAACCCAATCAATTATAACAAATTTGATACCGGCTACGAGCGTATGTCCGTTATTTTGTGTGTCAAGAAAGTCTAGAAGGTGAGATTGAAGGTGAAGGTTAGCGTTAGAGACGACTGCAAGGTAAAAGGTGTCATTAGAGGCACTTACGTGTGGACGTTTCCATTCAAAAGGTCGAGGGGGTGACCGTGTGAAGAAAATGGAAGAGTCGATGCAGGGGAACTCCGGGTCTTCAAACAGTACTCCCTGCTGTCTGCACTGCGCTTTGATTTCATCGACATTCTGAAACTTGAGTCCCACAAATGGATTCTTTTTCAGGGCCCTGGTGGGCCGACCTGCCAACTTGGGCTGCGGGTCGGGGTCAGTCGGGGGTGGGGCCCTCTTCCCTACGTCAGAGCCGCCTCTGGAATAAGGGTCGGCGCTACCCCCACCACTGATGACGTAATTATTACTCCCTCCGCCGCCAATGACGTAGCTACTACTACTACCACCGGGCCTCGAAGCGCCCCTCTGGTTCCCACCACCGCCGCCGCCGCCGACGTCAAACTTGATGCCCTTATTTCCAAAACTGTCCCCAAAGTCGACCTTGAACTGGCCGCCGAAGTCCCCGAAACCTTTGGAGCCGAAGTCCCCGAAATCGCTAAAGTCCGAAGACGGCGTAAATCCGATATTCGTCCCGCCGGGGCCCCCGATGGTGACGGTCTTGGTCTGAACCTTGGGTGGGCCGGTGCCGTCGGACACATAGGTGCGTATCGTCTTCGTCTTGTAGTAATTGGACATGTTTGTAGTTAACTCTCTTTTTTTTAGCCGACGCCTCACCGGTACAGTCCTATCTCCTGCGATACAAGGCGGGGAAAGAAGAATGTTATCAGTAGAGCACGACTTGACAATAGCTCTCGATCGAGTAACTCCTCGAGGCTAGAAGAGACTATTAAACCAGAATTAGCTGTGTGTGCCAACACGATTACACACTAAGAGGCGTTCCTTTACTCGAGTGGTTATATTGAGCCAAACTTTGGAGTGGTTAAGTTGACTAGCAACGATGTAGACACACCGAATGACGAAAACAACAACAACCAACTAAAACAATACTTCCGGTTAAACTTCTAATCACTGGTCCTCAAATCGGCCCTTAGCACACAGCCGGTAGCACACCCAATCCACCTTCGGACAGTAGGTAGAACTCTGATGTGTCACAACCGTTGTCTATCTTCCACAGAGCACCGCTTCTCCCCCATCAAGTTCGCAATCTTAACCTCCCCCCCCCTCTCTTTTTTTGGTGGTGAGCTCCTGTGCCAGGAGGCGAGGGTTGCACGTTCACTCTCAGCCAGGCTGTACCTATTCAGAAGAAAAGGGGGTCGCAGGCTAGACATGGCTACCGGTCTTTTTGTGGTACCTCCACCTTTCCGAGAAGTCAAAACAACACACAAAACAACGCGTTGAACCCCTTATCACTCAAGCGGGAAGAGAACATGTCAGATTTTGGTTATCATGCTTATCTTTCAGGGCTTTCGGAAAACAGCAATCCAGTTTCATTGGCTGAGAACAACCCCCCCCCCCCCCCCAACCCNCCGGCTGACATTTCTTAGCATACACCTGGGGTAAATACGACAGATGGGACATTGTAACGGTAGCAATGTCTTTGCATGTGTAAGGAACTGTCACAAAAATGGGACTTTCAAAATATGACACTTCATTTCAGCGGATGAATATCTGGCTTCTAGGGGGGGGGGGGGGGAAGGATTGAAAATAAAAAATAGGAAGGCACATTCTTTACAAAATTTAGAATATTTTAAAAAGAAAAATGGCTGGGAGGGTCCCCTTAAAGCAGCGCTTCTGAACCTGTGGGTAGCGACCCCTTTGGGGGTCGAACGACCCTTTTACAGGGGTCGCCTAAGACCATCGGGAAACAGAAATACTCGACAGTTGTGAAGTGGCTACGAATTTTGTCGTTTGGGGTCGCCAAAACATGAGGAACTGTATCAAAGGGCCGCGGCATTAGGGTAGTTGAGAACCACTGCCTTAAAGGATCAACTTTTTAAAAATTAAAACGAGAAGCCGATCACCATGACGATGGATCATCAGGCTATAAGTTAGACGATGGATCATCAGGCTATAAGTTAGACGATGGATCATCAGGCTAGTTAGACGATGGATCATCAGGCTATAAGTTAGACGATGGATCATCAGGGTATAAGTTAGACGATGGATCAATTCCAATGTTGAGCCCTACTTTGAATCCGTCTTCATGTCCTGTCCTGTTCTCCCTGACACGAGGGCCTGGTCCCGGAGTCACTCAGAATCACACAGAGTCACACGGCGTCACTCAGAGTCACACAGAGTTACACGGACTCGCACGGAGTCACAAGCGTCAGAAAGTGTCACACGGATATCTAATATGTGAAAAGCCCGGTCAGCAATAACCCGCTACTTGACAGTTTTCTAAATGAAACATTCCAAGGCATGGGTTTACTACATCATATATCCCTACAGCCCAGTGTTTCCCAAACCAGGTTGTGACACCTAGGAGTTGTGGGGTGGCACCTAGGAGCTGCGGGATGGCACCTAGGGGGGTGTGGGATGGCACCAAGGGAGTGTGGGTGGCACCTAGGGGGTGTGGGGTGGCACCTAGAGGGTGTGGGGTGGCATTTAGGGACTGTTGAAATTTGTTCAAATCTTTTTTACTCGTTCACTTACATCACCATCAGATTCATTTTTTTTCAGAGCATAGTTTTAAACAACAACTTACAACACATTGTGATCAACAACTTACAACAAAGTGTGATCAACAACTTACAAAAAAATGTGAACAATAACTTACAACAAAATCTGATCAAGAACTTACAACAAAATGTGAACAACAACTTACAACAAAATGGGATCAACAACTTACAACAAAATCTGATCAAGAACTTACAACAAAATGTGAACAACAACTTACAACAAAATGTGATCAATAACTTACAACAAAATGTGATCAAGAACTTACAACAAAATGTGAACAGCAACTTACAACAAAATCTGATCAAGAACTTACAACAAAATGTGAACAACAACTTACAACAAAATCTGATCAAGAACTTACAACAAAATGTGAACAGCAACTTACAACAAAATGGGATCAACAACTTACAACAAAATCTGATCAAGAACTTACAACAAAATGTGAACAACAACTTACAACAAAATCTGATCAAGAACTTACAAAAAAATGTGAACAATAACTTACAACAAAATGTGAACAACAACTTACAACAAAATCTGATCAAGAACTTACAACAAAATGTGAACAGCAACTTACAACAAAATGTGATCAACAACTTACAAAAAAATGTGAACAATAACTTACAACAAAATCTGATCAAGAACTTACAACAAAATGTGAACAACAACTTACAACAAAATGGGATCAACAACTTACAACAAAATCTGATCAAGAACTTACAACAAAATGTGAACAACAACTTACAACAAAATCTGATCAAGAACTTACAACAAAATGTGAACAGCAACTTACAACAAAATGGGATCAACAACTTACAACAAAATCTGATCAAGAACTTACAACAAAATGTGAACAACAACTTACAACAAAATCTGATCAAGAACTTACAACAAAATGTGAACAACAACTTACAACAAAATGGGATCAACAACTTACAACAAAATCTGATCAAGAACTTACAACAAAATGTGAACAACAACTTACAAAAAAAAAAAAAGAGAGGGGGGAGAGAGAGAGAGAGAGAGAGAGAGAGAGAGAGAGAGAGAGAGAGAGAGAGAGAGAGAGAGAGAGAGAGAGAGAGAGAGAGAGAGAGACCGAGAGAGAAGTGTTAGAATTTAAAAAAAACAAAAAACCAGGCAGCACATTGGACAAAAACGTGGAACTGATCAAAGGGAGGCAATCTTGGAATTTCGAAAGAGGTAAGACAATTATTTTGTTTGGCCTGTGAGGCTAGCAGCGACTATAACTATAACCGGTTGTCACGTGAGCGGCGTTCAAGTTCAAGGACTTCATCAGGAATTGATCCAACAACTTACGTGGGGACGTTTCCATTCGTATTTCTTGTCCAGTTGTTTGGAGAAGAAGATGGACGAGTCGATGCAGGGGAGCTCCGGGTCCTCGAATAGCGTCCCTTGTTGGCGGCACAGTGCGACCACGGCGCCGTACCTCTGCTGCCTCAGCTGGGAGAAGGGGTCCTTCTTGTCCGCCCGAGTGGACCGTCCGGCGAGTCCAGTGCTGGGGGCAATCGGTCCTACGGTCATTTCAGGTGGTCCAATGTTAGCGTGGGCTGGGCGAGGGCCTGCACGATAGAAGAACAACAGTTATTTCGTGGAACAGAGTTTCAACGCCACGCACAATGCTTTTGCTGCCCTCTCGGATACTTCTTTTCAGCTAAGTGCTATTTTTTCTTTTAATTCCGTTTTTTATGTTGTTTGTTTGCTGACGAAGGCTTCCTGCCGACACGTTGGTTGTTTTGTTGCGTACCTTTTTTCCCCAGGTTTTCCCATATTTTGTTTACCTCGTTTCTTTTAACGCGGTGATTAGAATCGGATGGCGTATACTGCAGGGGTTGCGTTAATCGCAGGGTTTCACAATATTCCCTGTGAGTAACGTTGGTATTTTTAAACGAAAGAAGTTTGGGCAATTTCCGGTTTTTCTTGTCAGGGCCGTCCGAAAGGGGGTAGGGAAGAGGGCCTCAGTCTTTGGGCTTTGGCCTCAGGTGGCGCCACACGCATTTTATATGACACATAATGTCTATAGTCCAAATCATCATATAATGTCTATACTCTTATATCATCATATAATGTCTATAGTCTATATCATCATATAATGTCTATAGTCTATATCATCATATAATGTCTATAGTCTATATCATATATCATTTGGAAAAACGGAGGAAAAAAAGGAAGGGGGGGGGGCGCCTTTTTCAGGCTTAGGCGCAGTGGGCACGGACCTGTCTCTTGAGGTTAGTGAGCTGAAATTGTAGTATCTTGTATCTTTTGGAGTCTCTGAATTTTGTTCTGAGGTAAACCCCACAAACAACTACAGTATTACAGTAATCTAATCTTGACTGGATCAGAGTGACTGCTACAGCATTGGATGTTCTCTTATTGAGTTGACGGCACAGCTGTGCGGATGAAAATATGACATTTGTAGAGCCGTACCAGGAGCGCGTCATATCCGAACTGGCGTTATAACGGGGACGTGTTATAGAGTGCTTTCACTGTATTGTATACATACATTTTTGGATGGCTTCAAAAAGACAACATGACTCATATCTAGACTTTTCAATGATAATTTGTATGTCGAACTAGTGTGTCAAATCGAAATTTTAAATAGTTTTTTTTTTTTTTGTTTTTTTTTCAAATATTTTTATCCCATCTTTTTTAATGACGTCTTTTTACTAGCTTATCCAAGCGTTGATGACGTCATTTTTTTTTACGGTGTTGGCTGTCGTGGCGGTTTACCCGGGGTTACTCTAAAAGCTTTTCTGCTTGTGTAAAAAAGCTAAATATCCATATTCAGGATACACAAGGAGATCTCCCCCCACCCCCCCCACACCCATTACCCCCTTTTCAGAACACCCCCCCCCCCAATCCTTCTCCTCACCCACTTCCAAATTTGTTTCAAACGCTTTGACGATATTGAGAAGTGGAGCCAGCCACGTGATCGAGGTTTAGAGCCAGTCACGTGATCAAGGTTTTGCCATCTTCTGTAGTAGATTTAATGACCCTCTCAGTGTGCCACGCGCCACGTGGTACACTCACGGCCTGCTCTTCTGCAAGGATTCTTAACCCTTCGTGTGTACGACCCCTATTCGCTATGACATAGCAGAGACTGCGATGAAGCCGTGCGAGAGAAATATTATGAGCAGGATATGCAGCCGTTTAATAGCGGCACAACACACACACACACACCACACACACACACACAGATGCGCGTGCGCACACAATATACTATAAGTAACAGCATTAAAAACAACAACTTGTGGGGTGGGGTGGGGTGGGGTGGGGTGGGACTGGGCAACAAAGAAGAAAGCAAAACAGAACAAGTATTGTGCCCCCCCCCCCAAGCTTATTCCCTACTTTGTTTTCCCTCCAGTGATATGTCAAAACTGTTAATAAAATCAAATGACGTCATTGGATAAGTTAAAGGAGATAAGAGAGCAGGGAATTGGGAGGAGTTAAGCGACGTGATTGAGAGTATGGTAGGCGTACCTCTTGAATTGCCACAGTTGTTTAAAATTTAGATTTAAATAATTTCGAAACAACACTAAAAATTTATTTTTAAAAAAAAAACTGGCAAGAAAAAATGAATGCTATACAATATAATGAATGCTATACAATATAATGAATGCTATACAATATAATGAATGCTATACAATATAATGAATGCTATACAATATAATGAATGCTATACAATATAATGAATGCTATACAATATAATGAATGCTATACAATATAATGAATGCTATACAATATAATGAATGCTATACAATATAATGAATGCTCGAGAGTTTTAATAAGAATATCACTTCTTACCATCAGCTGCAAATAATTTCAGTTGGATTTGTGACCTCTCAGAACATCTCATGACCACATCTCCATGGCCAATTCTATCAGTTGGATTTGTGACCTCTCAGAACATCTCATGACCACATCTCATGACCACATCTCCATGACCACATCTCCATGACCTCATCTCCATGACCACATCTCCATGACCACATCTCCATGACCACATCTCATGACCACATCTCCATGACCACATCTCCATGACCACATTTCATGACCACATCTCCATGACCACATCTCCATGACCACATCCCACTCTTTATTTCTATGCTCACGAAAACACGACCCCTGTCTTCTGCTTTCGTGATGTTTTAACCCAATTTTAAAGATGTTTTAAAAAATAAAATAAATTAAATTTAAAAAAAAAACAACAAAAAACAATTGGGTCCAGGGCCTTTAGTCTTACTTTTATAAAATGTCACGACTAAAAAAAGGGTTGAGAACCAGTGACCGAGTATGTTACTAGCGTTCGAAGAAATGGACCGTACACCTATAGAAAGAGAAGGATGTGTGAGGGTAGTTTACCATTTTGTCTTAGTGGGGTATAGTGGGGTGGGGGTGGGGGTGGGGGTGGGGGGTACAGAGTAATGCTATAGACCTAGTGTTTTTATTTGTTTCTTTGAATTGAATTCTTATTTTGAAAAAAAAAAGTTTTTCTAAATATTACGATATTAGTCTCTCTCTCTCTCTCTCGCTCTCTCTCTAATATACCCGGTATATACTAGCGGATATACCCGGTGTGGCCCGGGATTGTATTAGTAACCCATCCTAGTGTGACCCTCGATCCCACTGGGACCCCAATCCCATTCTGACACCGGTCTCGGCGCAGTCCCGTTTCCCGGTGTGATCCCGCTCCCGGTGGATCCATTCCAGGTTAGGATCCCGATCCCGGTGGGGTCCCGTTTACTGTTGGGATCCCGATCCCGTTGGGATAAAGATTGTGATGGGATCCCGACCCAATTGGGATCCTGTATCAAAAAATTCTTCAGTGGTACTGAGAGAACAGTGAACTCCGGGGCCGTATAGAAATGAATAGAGACAACTAACATTTCCATAACCCCTTAGATCCCACTGTGTATCCCCTTGCAACAATTGAGAACTTTCTGGAATATTCTGGATTAAATTTAATAACCTGCTCGAAACATGTGTCAAACTACTTTTCTAATTATTTTTTGAATGCGATAAAAATCTTCAACTATTGCCATAATTACAATCCTTTTTCTGTTAAGTTAATCATGGGGCCCCGGGGACCCATATCATAACTGTACCGATTGAGTTATGCCTGAGATAGGGGGCCCTATCAGACGGATAAATAGTAGAGTTAAATTTTAAAAGTTTGTCCCATTAAAATCTACTTTCAAATGCCGTAGATAGAGCTTTTTAAAATTATCGAAATTTCTGGAAAACTCTAGATTGGATATTCTTAGTTTTCGGTCCACCGATATTTCACTACGGACAAAGAAGCGTTATGAACAAAGCTAGGCTTAGATCCAAAAATTCACATAGAACCTATGCCGTTGTCTAACCCTATGGATATTTATATAGCTTATAGAAGGAAAAATGAAATGGGGCCCCAGGCCCCAGAAGAGTGGATATTATGATTTCAGTACCCTTCGGTATTTGAATATGGATAATAAAGTATATGTGTACTAAGCTTGGTCAAGATTCATCTACTCATGTAGGAGTATTTGATTCTAATTATTTTTTATATAGCTCATATAAGGAAAAAAAACGAATTCGAGGCCCCCAGCCCCAAAAGGAATGTTATAAAAATTTCATAACCCTTTAAGAGTTCCTTCTGGATCATGATGGATATATGTGCCAAGTTTGGTCAAGCTCCATCAATCCACGTGAAAGCCTTTGTGGAACAAACCCACAAACCCCGCCACAAAATTTGATTTGTAGATCTCTCTACGTGTTAGATAGGTTGACACATTATTTGTGTCAATAATAGTGTAACAATTCCTGGCTTTCTCTTGACATTTGTTTCGGCTTCATCGATTTTTCTTTAGATTTTTGTTGTTGTTGGTTGAGGGGGGGGGGGGTGTGCCAAAAATTGTCCTAGAATGATAGTAGGTCGGTCAATGGCGCGCGCTCTCGTGTACAAGGTTACAAGGGGGGGGGGAGGGGATGCCCTCACAAACGTCTTTTTCTTTCTTTCTTTGTGTGACATAATATGTCCATGGCCCAAAAGGGGCTACACCCCAGTCAGTTGGTCGGGTGCAGCGCTTCCTAAGCTTTTCAGTTTTAAGCATTTAAATGGTGTTCTTTTTTTAAAATGAGAAATTGTGTAAGCCATTCGAGGTGAGCAAGGTTCAAGGTCACTAACCCCTGTTTTACCGCCCCAACCAAGAGTGCATGAAAGGTAAGAGTATGTGCCGTTTGAGAGTCCTTGACCCCAATCGCTGTTCCAGAGCTGAGTGAAGCATGGCCTGTACTGTAGTGGTGGTGGTGGCTCCACATTCCCAGGTGTTGGAAGACCCTCATAATCACAATACCAAATATTTAGAAAATGCTGAGCACCGGGATCTTCTTTTTTTTTTTTAAACTGGGACTCAAAGCAGAAAGGTAAAGTCATTATGGTCTTCATCCGTCTCTCTCTCCCCCCCCCCCCCCCAACCCCCCCCCCCTTTTTTTTTNCTTTTATTTATTTCTTCTTTTACTTATGGGTGAAAACGGAAGAAGAGTTTGAAGAGGTTTGGGAGCAATGTCTAGATAATTGAGGAGGCGTACCTGACTGGAGAGAAACGTCACAAGGAGATAAAAAAAAAGGCATACGAAAAATACTCTTTTCGATAAAGGGTTGTCATGGTAACTGAACATATACTACGGAGGATGTGCAAAGAGTTGGGGGCGGGGGGGGGGGTGGGGGGCGCGATGCTGACAAAGGGGAAAGACGTAGAGACGTTTAACGGACTCGTCAATACAAAGATTTGATGCAGCATTTTCAACAGCATCAAAGAGCGCATATGCGCATATTCAGTGCGTAGTGCCAAACACGTAACACGTGACATCAAAACACAAACCAAAAAAAAAACAAAAAAAAAACCCGACACGCTACCGAAACAAACAATATTATTGCTCATTGTGGAGCTGGGTCATGTGACGCCACTTGCAAGCTGATTGCACAACTTGTCAGCCCGTGTCTCGAGTAGGAGAGTCTTCTCCATTTCAAACATTGATCGGCTAAAGCAGATTATTCGCGCCACGACGTCATTTTCGTGTTTATTTAACAATAAGTTAAGGGTTCAGGTTGGTTTAGGGTTCAGGTTAGGTTTAGGGATAGGTTTAGGGTGACCTTTCACGAGTCGTGCTAACCAAGATGGCGGCCATGACGCGGATTGTCTGAATTTACCACACAAAAAAAAGTCATAGGTCTTGGTGTTCTTGAGATCTCGTGATCAGGGAGTGTGTGAGTGGTTGAGTTTGAGAGTGAGTGGGTAAGTGAGTGGGTGGATGAGTGAGTGAATATGTTACATGTCCATAAAAATTGTGGAGATTTAGAAATTGGTCCGTACATTTTATTTTTTATTGAGTTGTCGACCCTGGGTGCCACCTCCCCTTCCCCCCCCCCCCCCCCCCCCCCCCCAATTTTTGTGAGTTTGTCTCCTGGTGCAACCTGCACCCAAATTAGTGACACCACTGAGTGTAATTATTCTGTTTGTTATACGATTCAATTATCTAATATAAATTGATTTAAATAATGTAAATTTTATTTGACCTCACAGGGGCGTTGTCAAAATGCTCTCCGATTTCTACGCGAGACTCTGACAGTGTTTCTGGCAACGTTGTCAATAGACACTGTGACTGACCCTATGTGCACTAAGGTCAAGGAATACCAAATGCTCGAAAAACATCACTTTATTCTGCGTACCGGCCACACAGCTACACCTGTCTCACTGACCCACCTGTCACACTGACCCACCTGTCACACTGATCCACATCCACCTGTCACACAGATCCACCTGTCACACAGATCCACCTGTCACACAGATCCACCTCCTGTCACACAGTTCCACCTCCTGTTATACAGATCCACCTGTCACACAGATCCACCTCCTGTCACACAGATCCATCTGTCGGACAGATCCACCTTGTTCCAAAATATCCCAAGCAGAAAGCACTATTCAAAAAAGCATCCTCTATCCCTCACTAACTTTCTTCTGAACTCTCTCCATCATCAAGTGCCTTGAACTCTCTCCATCATCAAGTGCCTTGAACTCTCTCCATCATCAAGTGCCTTGAACTCTCTCCATCATCAAGTGCCTTGAACTCTCTCCATCATCAAGTGCCTTGAACTCTCTCCATCATCAAGTACCTTGAACTCTCTCCATCATCAAGTGCTTTGAACTCTCTCCATCATCAAGTGCCTTGAACTCTCTCCATCATCAAGTACCTTAAACTCTCTCCATCATCAAGTGCCTTGAACTCTCTCCATCATCAAGTGCCTTGAACTCTCTCCATCATCAAGTGCCTTGAACTCTCTCCATCTCACACCTTATTATTTATTCTGCTTGTCCTGCCATCCAATGACCATTTATTCTGCTCGTCCTGCCATCCAATGACCATTTATTCTGCTTGTCCTGCCATCCAATGACCATTTATTCTGCTCGTCCTGCCATCCAATGACCATTTATTCTGCTTGTCCTGCCATCCAATGACCATTTATTCTGCCCGTCCTGCCATCCAATGACCATTTATTCTGCCCGTCCTGCCATCCAATGACCATTTATTCTGCCCGTCCTGCCATCCAATTACCATTTATTCTGCCCGTCCTGCCATCCAATGACCATTTATTCTCAATAATTCAACTCGGGACACAGCTCACTGACCAAAAAAGCGTTCATATTAACAACAGTGATTCTCACACCATTGACATGCCGCACTAATTAGAGCTCATTCTTAAACAGTCTCTTACAGCATATATTGTCATCAATCAACAAATCAAAGTAATGGAATACATTGGAACCCCGTCATGACGCAGCCCGCTGTTGCACGAATTCTCCAGAAAACAAATGTCCGGATATTTATGAGCACATTGAATTTGTTTTGAGAGGACATGGAAAGAAACAGCACATTACTGAACTTAATTTTAAGGTTTAGAGCAGTGGCGTAGCTATGGGTGTGGGGGGGGGGGTGCGGACCACACCGGGTGAAACCAACCCTAGCTACGCCACTGTTTTAGAGCACATGTGATTTGAATATGATACTATCGTGACACACCGGCATAGGATGACCACTTGCTTAGTCTCCCAACCTTTTCTCCCTTCCTCTCCCTTAATTTCCCCTCCCCTCTCCCTCCCCCTCTCTCCCTCCCTCTCTCCCCTCTCCCCCTCCTTCCCTCTCTCCCTCCATCTCCCCTCTCCCTCCCTCTCTCCCTCCCTCTCTCCATCCCTCTCTACCCCTCCCCTCCCTCCCCCTCTCCCTCCCTCT